>JAHHZJ010009398.1:0-37335 GCA_021437245.1 Aegilops speltoides
CGAGCAACTTGCTTGCTTCTTCTTGAAGTTCCCTTCTTCTTCCCTTTGCCTTTCTTCTTGAAACTAGTGGTCTTATTGACCATCAACACTTGATGCTCCTTCTGATTTCTACCTCCGCGCCTTTAGCATTGCGTAAGAGCTCGTGCATAGTTTTCACTAACCCTTGCATATTATAGTTCATCACGAAGCCTTTGTAGCTTGGTGGCGTGATTGAAGAATTCTCAATGACACAATCATCCGGAAGATTAACTCCCAATTGTGTCAAGTGATTGTAGTACCGACATTCGAGTATATGCTCACTAAGTAACTATTCTCCTCCATCTTGCAGCTATAGAACTTATTGGAGACTTCATATCTCTCAATCCGGGCATTACTGTTGGAATATCAACTTCAACTCTGGAACATCTCATATGTTCCATGACGTTCAAAACGTCGTTGAAGTCCCGGTTCTAAGCCGTAAAGCATGGCACATGCAACTATAGAGTAGTCATCAGCTTTGCTCGCGCAGACGTTCTTAACGTCGTCGTTCATCTGCATCGAGCTGTCACCTAGCGGTGCATCCAGGACGTAACTCTTCGTGCAGCAATGAGGATAATCCTCAAGTTACGGACCCGATCCTGTAATTGCTACCATCATCTTTCAACTTTGCTTTCTCAAGGAACGCATTAAAATTCAACGGAACAACAGCACGAGCCATCTATCTACAATCAAACATAAACAAGCAAGATACTATCAGGTACTAAGTTCATGATAAATTTAAGTTCAATTAATCATATTACTTAAGAACTCCCACTTAGAAAAACATCTCTCTAGTCATCCAAGTGATCACGTGACCCAAATCAACTAAACCATAACCGATCATCACGTGAAATGGAGTAGTTTTCAATGGTGAACATCTTATGTTGATCATATCTACTATATGATTCACGCCGACCTTTCGGTCTCCGTGTTCCGAGGCCATATCTCGCATATGCTAGGCTCGTCAAGTATAACCCAGTATTCTGCGTGTGCAAAACTGGCTTGCACCGTTGTAGATGGACGTAGAGCTTATCACACCGATCATCACGTGGTGTCGGGCACGACGTAACTTTGGCACGTGCATACTGGGAGAACACTTCTTGATAATTTAGTGAGAGATCATCTTATAATGCTACCGTCAATCAAAGCAAGATAAGATGCATAAAGGATAAACATCACATGCAAATTAATATAAGTGATATGATATGGTCATCATCATCTTGTGCTTCGTGATCTTCATCTCCGAGCACCACCATGATCACCATCGTCACCGGCGACACCTTGATCTTCATCGTAGCATCGTTGTCGTCTCGCCAAACTTATGCTTCTACGACTATCGCTACCGCTTAGTGATAAAGTAAAGCATTACGATGCATTGCATTGCATACAATAAAGCGACAACCATATGGCTCCTGCCGATTGCGATAACCGGTTACAAAACATGATCATCTCATACAATAAAATATAGCATCACGTCTTGACCATATCACATCACAACATGCCTGCAAAAACAAGTTAGCGTCCTCTACTTTGTTGTTGCAAATTTTACGTGGCTGCTACGGGCTTAAGCAAGAACCAATCTCACCTCGCATCAAAACCACAGACGATATTTAGTCAAATAGACTCGTTTAACCTTCTCAAGGACCGGCGTAGCACACTCGTTCAACTAAAGTGAGAGGACGAGCACCCACCGGTCACCTTTAAGCAACGAGTGCTCGTGAGCGGTGAAACCAGTCTCGCGTAAGCGTCTGGCGTAATGTCGGTCGGCGCTTCATCTCACAATACCGCTGAACCAAAGTATGACATCTGGTAGGTAGTATGACTTGTATCGCCCACAACTCACTTGTGTTCTATTCGTGCAAAACATCAAACCATAGAAAAACCTAGGCTCGGATGCCTTGTTGGGGAACGTAGTAATTTCAAAAATTTCCTACGCACACGCAAGATCATGGTGATGTATAGCACGAGAGGGAGAGTGTTGTCTACGCACTCGTAGACCCGAGCGAAGCGATCAAGCGTAGAGGAAGTAGTCGACGTTCTCCTCGCGATCCGACCGATCCGGCGCCGATTACTCCGCGCCCGAGTTCTTGACACCGTACAGCTCGATGGCGTCCCTCGACTCGATCCAGCCGAGTGTCGAGGAGAGTTGTCGACAGACGGCGTGGTGGACGATCTTGATGTTTCACGGCGCGAGGGCTTCGCCTAAGCTTCTGACAGTATAACCGAGGTGGAATATGGTGGAGGGGCACGCACGGCTAAGGAACGATCTAAAGATCAAACTTGTGTGTTCAAGGTGCCCCCTGCCCGTATATAAAGGAGGGAGGGGGAGGCCGGCCGGCCCTAGCTAGGGCGGAGGAGTCCTACTCCTACGGAGTAGGACTCCCCCTTTCCTAGTGGATGTTCTTGACGTGTCCGATGATCCCTCTGGATTACTTTGGTACCTCCTGCTAGGCTTATAGCAAGGCACACATCAGTCGGTACCGACATTGCATACATGATAGAGCCTATGGTGAAGCATAGGGAACATCTTTCATTTTCTCTCTATCTTACGCATTGGTGGGGCATTGAGTCTTACTCAACTTCACCCTTGTAACACAGCAAGAACCCTTTCTTTGGATCCATTTGAACTTCTTCAAAATTTTGTCAAAGGTATGTGCTTTGTGAAAGTCCAATTAAGCGTCTTGATCTATCTCTATAGATCTTAATGCCCAATATGTAAGCACTTCACGGGTCTTTCATTGAAAAACTCTTATTCAAGTATCCCTTTATGCTATCCAGAAATTCTATATCATTTCCGTCAGCAATATGTCATCTACATATAATATCAGAAATGCTCTGAGCTCCACTCACTTTTTTGTAAATCGGGCTTCTCCAAAGTCTGTACAAACCCAAATGCTTTGATCACACTATCAAAGCGTTTATTCAACTCGAGATGCTTGCAGGTCCATAGATGGATCATTGGAGCTTGCATACTTTAAGCTCCTTTGGATCGATAAAACCTTCGGTTGCATCATATACAACTCTTCTTCAAAATCCATTCGGGAATGATCTTTACATCCATTTGCCAAATTTCATAATCATAAAATCGGTTGCTAACATGATTAGACGGACTTAAGCATCGCTTCTGGTGAGAAGGTCTCATCGTAGTCAATCCCTTGAACTTGTCGAAAACCCTTTGCGACAAGTCGAGCTTTAAAACGATAACATTACCGTCGCGTCGGTCTTCTTCTTGAAGATCCACTTGTTTTCTATTGCCCTACCCTGGGCAAGTCGACCAAATCCATACTTTGTTTTCATACATGGATCCCATCTCATTTCATGGCCTTCAAGCCATTTTGCGGAATCTGGGCTCACCATCGCTTCTTCATAGTTCGTGGGTTCATCATGATCTAGTAGCATGATTTCCGAACAGGATTACCGTACCACTCAGTGCGGATCTTACTCTGGTTGATCTCGAGGTTACGTGTAACTTGATAAGTTTCATGATCAACATCATCAACTTCCTCACTACTTGGTGGGTGTCTCGAAACCGGTTTCTGCGGCGAACTACTTTCAAGTAAGGGAGAAGGTACTAATTACCTCATCAAGTTCCACTTTCCTCCCACTCACTTCTTTAGAAAACTCCTTCTCTAGAAAGGATCCATTCTTAACAACGAATGTCTTGCCTTGGATCTGTGATAGAAGGTGCCCCTTCCTCCTTTGGGTATCCTTGAAGACAATTTCTCCGATTTGGGTTCGAGCTTATCGGTTGAAGCTTTTTCAATAAGCATCGCATCCCCAAACTTTAAACGACAACTTTGGTTTCTTGCTAAACCAATTCATAAGGTGTCGTCTCAGCGGTTTGGCGGTGTTCTATTCGGTGTGAATCGGCCGTCTCTAGAGCATAACCCCAAAGCGATAGCGGTAAATCTGTAAGAGACATCATAGATCGCACCATATCTAGTAAAGTCGATTGACGTTCGGACACACCATTACGTTGTGGTGTTCGGGTGGGTGAGTTCTTGAAACTATTCGCATTGTTTCAAATGTAGACCAAACTTCGTAACTCAAATATTCACCTCCACGATCGGATCGTAGAAACTTAATTTTCTTTTGATGATTTTCAACTTCACTCTGAAATTCTTTGAACTTTTCAAGCGTTTGGACTTATGTTTCATTAAGTAGATATACCCATATCTTGCTTATCATCTGTGAAGGTGAGAAAATAACGATATCCTGAGCCTCAACATTCATTGGACCACATACATTATGTATGATTTCCAACAAATCTGTTGCTCCCCATAGTGCGGAGGCGGTGTTCTAGTCATCTTGCCCATGAGGCAGGTTACAAAGTGCCAAGTGATTCATAATCAAGTGACTCCAAAGTCCATCGGATGGAGTTTCTTCATCGCTTTACACCGATATGACCTAAGCGGGATTCCACAAATAAGTTGCACTATCATTATCAACTCTGATCTTTTGGTTTCAACATTATGAATATGTGTATCACTACTATCGAGATTCATCAAAAATAGACCATTCCTCAAGGGTGCATGACCATAAAAGATATTACTCATATAAATAGAACAACCATTATTCTGATTTAAATGAATAAGTCTGCCATCAAACAAGATCCGGATATAATGTTCATGCTCAGCGCAGGCACCAAATAACAATTATTTAGGTCTAAAACTAATCCCGGGTAGATGTAGAGGTAGCGTGCCGACCGCGATCACATCGACTTTGGAACCATTTCCCGCGCGCCGTCACCTCGTCCTTTGCCGGTGTTAAGCAATTTGTAGTCCTGTTTGAGTTGCAAATATTAGCAGGAAGGTATCAAATACCAGTGCTCTGCGAGCTCTAGTAAGGTACAATCAATAACATGTATATCACATATACCTTTGTTCACCTTGCCATCCTTCTTATCCGCCAAATACTTGGGGGGTTCCGCTTCCGGTGACCATCGCCTGCGGTGAAAACACTCGATTTCAGGTTTAGGGCCAGACTTGGGTTTCTTCTCTGGGCAACCTTGCTTTGTTCTTCTTGTTCCTTCTTCCCTTTGCCTTTCTTCTTGAAACTAGTGGTCTTATTGACCATCAACACTTGATGCTCCTTCTTGATTTCTACCTCCGCCCTTTAGCATTGCGAAGAGCTCGGGCATAGTTTTACTAACCCTTGCATATTATAGTTCATCACGAAGCCTTTGGCTTGGTGGCGGTGATTGAAGAATTACATCAATGACACAATCATCGGAAGATTAACTCCCAATTGTGTCAAGTGATTGTAGTACCGGACATTACGAGTATTGCTCACTAACGAACTATTCTCCTCCATCTTGCAGCTATAGAACTTATTGGAGACTTCATATCTCTCAATCCGGGCATTACATTTGGAATATCCTTCAACTCTGGAACATCTCATATGTTCCATGGCGTTCAAAACGTCGTTGAAGTCCGGTTCTAAGCCGTAAAGCATGGCACCTGAACTATAGAGTAGTCATCAGCTTTGCTCTGCGAGGCGTTCTTAACGTTCGGTTTATCTGCATCGAACTGACCTAGCGGTGCATCGGGGCGTAACTCTTACGTGCAGCAATGAGGATAATCCTCAAATTCCGGACCCGATCCGTGTAATTGCTACCATCATCTTTCAACTTTGCTTTCTCAAGGGCATTAAAATTCAAGGAACAACGGCCGAGCCATCTATCTACAATCAAACATAAACAAGCAAGATACTATCGGTACTAAGTTCATGATAAATTTAAGTTCAATTAATCATATTACTTAGAACTCCCCTTAAAAAACATCTCTAGTCATCCAAGTGATCCGTGACCCAAATCAACTAAACCATAACCGATCATCACGTGAAATGGAGTAGTTTTCAATGGTGAACATCTTATGTTGATCATATCTACTATATGATTCACGCTCGACCTTTCGGTCTCCGTGTTAGAGGCCATATCGCATATGCTAGGCTCGTCAAGTATAACCAGGTATTCTCGTGTGCAAAACTGGCTTGCACCGTTGTAGATGGACGTGGAAAGCTTATCACCCGATCATCACGTGGTGTCGGGCAACGAACTTTGGCAGGGTGCATACTGGGGAGAACACTTCTTGATAATTTAGTGAGATCATCTTATAATGCTACCGTCGATCAAAGCAAGATAAGATGCATAAAGGATAAACATCACATGCAAATTAATATAAGTGATATGATATGGTCATCATCATCTTGTTTTGATCCATCTTGGAGCACCACCATGATCACCATTCCCGGACACCTTGATCTTCCATCGTAGCATCGTTGTCGTCTGAAACTTTGCTTCCGACTATCGCTACCGGCTTAGTGATAAAGTAAAGCATTACGGCGATTGCATTGCATACAATAAAAGGACAACCATATGGCTCACCGATTGCGATAACCGGTTACAAAACATGATCATCTCATACAATAAAATATAGCATCACGTCTTGACCATATCACATCACAACATGCCTGCAAAAACAAGTTAGGCGTCCTCTACTTTGTTGTTGCAAATTTTACGTGGCTGCTCGGGCTTAAGCAAGAACCAATCTCACCTCGCATCAAAACCACAGCGATATTTAGTCAAATAGACTCGTTTAACCTTCTCAAGGACCGGGCGTAGGCCTCAGTTCAACTAAAGTGAGAGAGCGAGCACCCACCGGTCACCTTTAAGCGGAGTGCTCGTGGCGGTGAAACCATCTGCGTAAGCGTCTGGCGTAATGTCGGTCGGCGCTTCATCTCACAATACCGCTGAACCAAAGTATGACATCTTTGGTAGGTAGTATGACTTATTCGCCCACAACTCACTTGTGTTCTATTCGTGCAAAACATCAAACCATAGAAAAACCCTAGGCTCGGATGCCCTTTGTTGGGGGCGTAGTAATTTCAAAAATTTCCTCGCACCCGCAAGAATGGTGATTAAGGAGGGAGAGTGTTGTCTACTACCCTCGTGAACCAAGCGGAAGCGATCACAGCGTAGAAAGTAGTGTCGTTCTCCTCGCGATCCGACCGATCCGGGCGTTACTCCGGCCCCCAGTTCTTGACACCGCGTCAGCTCGATGGCGTCCCTCGTACTCGATCAGCCAGTGTCGAGGGAGGTTTCGTCGACCTGGCCGGCGTGGTGGCGATCTTGATGTTTCACCGGCGCGAGGCCGCCTAAGCGCGACTTAACGAGGTGGAATATGGTGGAGGGGGCACCTACGGCTGAGGCGATCTAAAGATCAAACTTGTGTTCCAAGGTGCCCCCCCCGTATATAAAGGAGGGAGGGGGGGCCGGCCCTAGCTAAGGCGGCGCCGGGAGGAGTCCTACTCCTGGGTAGACTCCCCCCTTTCCTAGTTGGATTAGGTTTGGGGGGGGGGAAGGAAGGGCCGCCCCCCCTCCTTGTCCTATTGGACTTGGGGGGAGGCGGGCCACCTCTGGCCCCTCCTTTCTCCCTCGAGGCCCACGAGGCCCATTTACCTCCGGGGGTTCGGTAACCTCCGGTACTCCGTAAATTCCGTTTTTGGAACCATTCGAACCCAAACATAGGCTTCAATATATCAATCTTTATGTCTCGACCATTCAGACTCCTCGTCATGTCGTGATCACATCCGGACTCGAACTTCCGGTACATCAAAATACATAAACTCATAATAAGCATCGAAACCTTAAGCGTGCGGACCCTACGGTTCGAGAACAATGTAGACATGACCTAGAACTATTCACGGTCAATAACCAAAGGGGACCTGGATGCCCATATTGGTTCCTACATATTCTCGAAGATCTTTATCGGTAGAAACAAAACGTTGTTCCTTTTGTCATCGGTATGTTACTTGCGAGATTCGATTCGGTTATCAATACCTAGTTCAATCTCGTTCCGGCAAGTCTCTTTACTCGTTCAATACATCATCTCACAACTACTCATTAGTTGTAGTGCTTGCAAAGGCTTGTGATGTGCATTGGAGGGCCGGAGATACCTCTCCGACAATCGGGTGACAAAACCTAATCTCAAATCGAACCCAACATCTACCTTTGGAGACACCTTAGTACTCCTTTATAATCACCCGATTCGTTTGTGGCGTTTGGTAGCACCAAAGTGTTCCTCCGTTAGCAGGGGTTGCATAATCTCATAGTTACGGGAACATGTATAAGTTATGGATAAAAGCGGTAGCAACATACTAAGCGATGGTGTAAGCTAAGGGAATGGGTCATGTCAATCGATCATTCTACTAATGATGTGACCTTGTTAATCAAATAACAACTCCTTGTTCATGGTGGAAACATAACCATCTTTGATTAACAAGCTAGTCTAGTAGAGGCATACTAGTGACATGTTGTTTTGTCTATGCATTCACACATGTATCATGTTTCCGGTTAATACAATTCTAGCATGAATGATAAACATTTATCATGAAATAAGGAAATAAATAATAACTTTATTATTGCCTCTAGGGCATATTTCCTTGATTGTATATTGATTACCTGAGATCTCAACAAAGGCTTATGGCGATCCATTTCTCTCCCGTTCGACCGGGATCATTGATGCAACGGGGTTGTGAGAGTTTATGCTTCTTGGATGCTTATTCCTTATCATCAATCAAGATGGCGGTTAAAGATCAAGAAGACATCTTTATCACACCTTTTGGGGCTTTACGCTATGTTTCTATGCCTTTTGGACTCAAAAATGCTTTCGGCGACTTATCCGTTGTATCCAGAATTGTTTAAATGGATATATTGGGAAAATGTTCATGCTTATGTGGTGATATTTGCTCCTATTGATCCTAATGATATGCCTTTGTCTACTTTGATTGAGAATAATTGAATCTATGGATTGAATTTTGTTGCTAGGAACAATTTTGGTAATACTTGCATTATAGAGGAAATTTTAATCCTAGGCGTTTCTAGTAATTCCTCTAATAATTATGGTAATTCCTACAAAATTCTTATGGAAATTATAATAAGATGTCCTCTGATTTTGAGAATAGTGTTAAAGAATTTATGATTTGCAAAAGTTTCAATGCTTTGGTTTGGAAAAATTGCTTAAGATGGATGATTTGGCTAGGAATGTGGATAAAATTTCTCTTGAGATTTTCTTTGAAAATTAGATCTATATTCCACCCAAGCATGATATTAGTGAATCTCTAAAAGCTATGAGGTTTCCATTGATGAGTGTAAAGAAAGAACCCTAAGATCCGTGCTAAAGCGAAATTGGTTTGTAAAAGCGTGTTCTTCTAGTTTTATGAAAATAATGATGAATATATTAAGCTGATTGATGTGACTCCTATTGAATCTTTGTTTTCCAATATAAATCTTGATAAAGATGGGATTAGAGATGAGTCAACTTTGTTACAAGGCATCCCAATGATTGGGTTTATAGATCTAGATGCAAAATTGATAAAAGTGGGATTGGAGGGTCAAGACTTTAAGTGAAATGAACCCACTCTTATATTGTATCGAGTAAAGAACCGGAAAATATTGACTCATTCGACCATAGTTTTGAGGGCACTGGAAGTTTTAGTTATGTGCACCACGTGACACATGTGTCAAGCAACTAAAAAAATTAAAAAAGGTTTTAATTAGGTTGAGTCTACTGATGTGACATGTTCTTTTTGGCCACATGTGCACTTACAGGCAGGACCCACCAATTGCAAATCTTGTCAACAGACTTAAAATTGAGCTATATGCAACCGATTACAGCAATGGATGATGTTTTGTTAGCAATGGGTACATGTCACGCGCTCTAGCATCCCGTGAGCATATCTGCTTTTCAGAGCTCGTTGTAACATACATGACGTGAGCCCTATTTTTGTTTTATTCCCACCTGCCTTGCCTGCCACAAATGTGCGACAGAGATTTATGGAATCTGAGAGGGAACGAAGGGACAGGCGGACCGCCCGGACCGGGGCATGTGACCCTTGTTTGTTCCAGGTTTCACTATCTTCCATGAGTTTCAGTTCGAAACTGTTATAAACACCGTTTAGATCTTACAATTGAATCGCACCGTTGGCAATGAAGCTCCATTCAAGAGTTTTTCTTTTACGTTTTCTTTTGCAGGAAGAGTTTTCTTTACGTTAAAACTTTTGGCTTCCCTAATCAGACTTTTCTAACTTGACTAGGTTTATATTTTTTGTTGATAGCTTACCAAGCTGACCACTTGGTAACTTGACTAGGTTTATAGAAGAATCTATCAACATTTATAACGTGAAATGTGTTTTATCACTCCCTCCGATTCATATTAATTGTTGGCGACAATTAATATGGATGGAAGAATATCTATTTTATGGACTTAGTTAAATATAGTGAAGTATCACTTAAGACAAAACTAAAACTTTAAATAAATTAGAATAGAGGATTATATGAAAATAAAATTTATAACACAATTAGTTTATTATCCCTTTATCTTTTATCTTTTCTCATAGATAAATTAGTCCATTTAGGTAAGACTGTAAGGACATGCTCAAGGCCGTACGACACTATGGATCAGATCGGTCCTGCTAATGCACCACAACTTTGCATGGAGGGTCTTCCTCCAAGTTGAGCATTGAAATTCCTTTAACCGCGCAAAAAAAAAAACTGTAGGGACATGGTGGTATGTGTTTTCTCTTGTGGCGCCGTCGGTTACTAGCCCTCTCCCATATCAGGGGCTCTTTTATTCGAAGGATTTTTATAGGATCTTTTTAGTATTTAGGTTTTTTCTATACCGATCATTTGATTCATTCTAATTTGGATTTATTATTTTAATAATATTGATTATATATATATATATATTAAAATGTCTTAGAATATATATTTGATTTTTAAATTTACTAATTTTGAAAATATTCATTTGTTCAAAATGTTTGGTCATTTAAAAATGCTCTATCATGTATAAATTATGTTTATCCATACCTAAACAAATGTTCCTATGTTATTGAAAATAAAACACATAACTAAAGACAATAATCATGAATTAAAAACATTCATCCTGCATTCCATCGCATAACAAAAAATGTATGCCAAAATTTGTTCATTGTGCATTAATAAAAGTTCATGTAATACAAAATGTTCACCCATTTGAAATTAATTGAAGTAGTTTATAAATAAAATTCCACATATTTTAAAATATGTATTTATAAATTTTGAATATTTATAAAATGTTTGTATATCTCTCAAATGGAAATGTTTTTGGCAAATTTTAGAAAATGTTTGTGTATTTTTCAAACATAAAACAAAAATGTGCATATGTTAAAATAAATATTCATGTACCTCTAGAATATGTTGTGTCTGATGAGATATATTCATCTATTTTTATCCCAGAAAATAGAGAAAACAAAACAAAATCATCGCCCGGCTGTACTTTTGTACATAAACATATTTCGGAGGAGCAGCCAGACGGATCGGTCGGCGGAACAAGATCGCTACTATCTCATAGCCACGCTTGTTTCTTGTACTAGGGGCCGCAGGCGGCGTTCGGTCCTGGCTCGCCGTCCGGCGCCAGCGATCGCCGGGGGTGGGGCAGTTTTGGCGTTGATGGAATCGATGAAGGGCCGGGCGATGATGGGGGCCCGCCCGGTGGAGGCCGCCATCTCCATCCCGGATCTCATTGCGAGTTTTTCCATTGGGTATTCAAGAAGGAGGTGGCTACTCGGTCGATCGGGTTGTTCCTCCGGACGTCCCAAGCCGGCGTAGTACGGTCGGCGAGAGGATCGAGATGATCGACGGATCGTTCATCGGAAGGCGGCGGCAGCCTCCGGCGTGGAAAGGACCTTTGCCTAAGGTTAGTCTAAAAACTTACTTTGTTTGATTTGATTCGGCCGGAGGATTGGGTTCGGTGAAGCGAAGAAAGAATGTGGCGATCGGCCGGGTGCAGGATCGCGGCGCCGGTCATGGCGGACCGGGACCTCGATTCAAGCAGCGAGGCGGCGAGGTTGGGCTTTCTTTGGGTTTGGTGGGCCGTATTGCCGGTTTGGGCCGGTTGGAATGGGCGGAGCTACATGGGTATGAGGCCCATGATGTAAGGTCCATCGTCTGATCGATGCCCCATGCGTCAAGTGTTGTGAAACTTACTCTCGGCCGTCTTGGGTAGAGCTAGGGTTACGTGGTGTGGGCGTCGCGGATATCCGGTGTCGAGGATCTTGGGCGGAGGATCTGCCCGCTGCAGTGATGGTGGCAGGTGCCGCCCCACTTTTCCTTCAGAAAGGGGAGGGGGGGTAGCTCCGCCCGGCCGGAGAAACGAATCGTGGCCCCTTAACCGCCCGGCGGCGGCCTCCGGCCCATTGCCAGGCTTGCGGAGGGAGGCGGCTCCCCGGCAGCGAATCCGCCTCCCGGTCTAAAACAACCGGGGGGGTGCCCTTGAACCAGAAACCCGGCCTCGGCTAAGCACCGCATCTTGGGGGGCTAAACCCCGGCCCGGGGCCGGGCCTCAGCCCTTCTTTGGGCGGGGAAAGGCGACCACCTGCTCGGTGGTGGCAACAGGTGGCTGGGCGGGTTCTATAGGTCAGATCTTCGGCCGGGTGGCTCCGGTGGGCGTGGAAGGTGTTACCCACGAGACCGTCTTGGCGCCGGAGGGAACACCCGTGCACCTCCGCCAATCTTGTCCCGGCCGGTTGAAACCGTTGGGCGGAACATGGCCGAAGGCAGACTAATAAAGGAGGTCCAAAGTCCACCCGAGGCGGTGGGGGATGATGGGTATGATGCATATGGTGTTGGTCATCGAGGATCCTCTTCCAGGAGGCCGTGGATATGCATGGCAGTGGGGTCTGCGGAGAACCATTTCTCGGCCCGGTGGAGGTTTTGTTGAGGGCCTCGGGACGGATAATCGGCCAAGGGTTTTCGTGGTTATCGTGGCCGTGGCGGGGGTTGGGAGGTTTTGCCCGCCTCCGCCAGTGTGAGAACCTACCGTGTCGGCAATGGGGGACCATGTTCCTGAGCTACCACCCAGGCGATGGAGGTGGTGAATGCATTGGCCGTTGTTGGCGTTCTGAGGCGGGAAGGGGTGAGGTCAGCGATAGGGCCGATCTTGGCGGGCATCAAATATGGCGCCAAGAAAGAGAATGCTTTGTTCGGTGTGGGGAGAAAGGTCACTTCATTCTGAATGTGTGGCTCAACTATGTGAGTCTTGTGGCCAAGGTACCTTGGGGGAGTGCCCTCTTTGCGGGGCATATTCCATCTCTTCTGATTGTCCGGAGTATATTGTCTTTGGTGATGTTTTTGAGTCCGACTGCGAGAGAATTCAGTTGATACTCGAGCCTCACTCTTTGGATTGGTGAAGGTCACCGGGAGATGTCTCTGGGCTCGGTTGTGCGAAGGCTTGGGAGTTGGCTCGGGTGATTTTGATGGGACCTTGTTTTCATTGAAGAAAGAGTGTTGAGTTGAGTTTCCATCGATTGAGGACTTGCGGTAACCTTCTTGAGCTTTGGGATGTGTAAGGTGCGGACACCAATTGTATTTTGGAGTTTGGGGAATGGAAGAAAGTAGAGCCTAAGGAAGCCTCTCCTTTCGGGTGTGGTTCCCTTCTTCTGGGGGCACCATCGAAGGCCTGACAGATGTTTGCATTGTGGCTAGTCTGGGTATCATGGTTGGTAAAGCGGAAAAGGTTGATATGGCATTCACTCGGGCCGGGGGTGGCGGTTAAGTCGATATTTTGGGCATAGAATCGTCCGGGCGTGGTCAGCTGGACTTATAGGGAAGGTGTTCCCCCTTGAGATTGAGTTTGAGGACACGAATTGTTTTTGAGGTGGCTCTTTGTCGATGTGGATATGCAGGGGGTGATAATCTTTGGTGCTAGGAGGAACCTGATGAGGCTGGACGGAGTCCAACGGATGGGACCTATGACTCGGGGCCGAGGCTGGATCCGGGTTGAGCCGTCCCTTCCGTCTGTGCCTAAAGCCTGCTGGGTTTGGATCTTTTCAGCCTCTCTGCTCCTCCTAGGCTTTGGAAGCGTCGGGTGGACTCGATGATTTTGGCGCTCGCTCCGGCATTGGACTTTGGATCGGTTCCTCCCTCTGAGCGGAGTCCGTGTCTGGGTGTGTCCAAGTCGACCTTGGGAGGATGGCGATGTGGAGCCTCGGTGGTTCCATTGCTCCCGGGGTCCTTGGTGCCTTCGTTGCGGGGCAGGTGGACTTGGTGGCTGCACCGAAGGTGTCGGGCGGCCCGACATCCTCTCCTTCTACCTTGTCACCGATGTTGGCGCCTTTGGC
This sequence comes from Aegilops speltoides, assembly GCA_021437245.1. Lineage (NCBI taxonomy): Eukaryota > Viridiplantae > Streptophyta > Magnoliopsida > Poales > Poaceae > Aegilops > Aegilops speltoides. The sequence goes on from JAHHZJ010009398.1 coordinate 14,176, forward strand.
ACGGTGGCGGATGTGGTGGATCTGTTGCAGGGCGGTGGCCCCAGCGTCCGCTCTGGAGGCTCACTGCGGATGTTCGCCCGGAGGCACTAAGCGGCGTCGGGGTGGCCCGGCCCCTCTGGTATCTCCGGTGGGGCGGCCTTTGGGGAGGTGATGGCAAGGCGGCCTAGGGGCGGCCTTGGCACCCACTTCCCCCTTCCTCCCATCCTCTGGGTCTCCTTCGTCTCGGCCTCCTCCAAGTGCCGCTACTCGGGAGGAGGCCATTACCGGAGGATCCCAGACCCGGTCTCGGGGAGCGGATGAGCTCCGTCTCCGGGACCTTTCGGGAGGTTGATGATATGCAGCGGTGCGCTATCTGGCGGCCAAGCCGTGACATTGAGGTCACAACCGGTATGTCGATAAACTTATCAATTCTATTTTGCATTATTCTAAGGATGAGATTATTAATAATGCAAACCAAGTAGGGTTTAAACTTGGGAATAACAATAATTCTGAAATTACAAACTCATTAACGATCTCCTAGATTTGGAACGAGCGTGCTTTAGAAACCATTAGAAACCTAGCGGATAAGACCTATGAATGATCTTTGAGATTTTGATGCATTGGGGGTAAGAGTGCTTCACCATTTTGTGTGGATCTTGTTCCTCCATCTGCGGTCGGGAGGAAGTACTCGGTGTGGATGATGTAATAATTCCTGGCGGGCCGTTATGAGGGACCGGGCGGCGGGTAATAATATTCCAAAAGCGTAAGTGGGCGGAAGGTGTACCCTGAATTTGCGTGCGTGGGGCGCTAGGATTAATCTGACCAAAAATTCCATGATGACCTATGAAAGGAATATTCGGAATAGCGAGGGTCTCAAGGACTTGGCTAAAAGGTTTCTGTTGGCGTCTTTGGAGCACCGATTAGATTTCATTGCCCTTTCTAAAACTGGTGGGATAATTTTTTGGGTTTCTTTCCCTTTCGGAGGTGTAGATTTGATTGGCACTACCTTCCTCCAAGAGGAATCGGTGGCATTTTGCGGTGTGAGATGTGATTCCCTTGAAATGCGTAGCGTTGTGATGGGTGACTTCACGGTCAAATTTGAGTTAGGTCTAAGATGGGTTTAAGCGGGTTACGGTGGCGGTGTATGGGGCCTGCCGAGCTTAAACCGGAATTTTGGCTGACTGGTTCGTATTTTGGGTCTGAGCAACCCCCAATTTTGGTTGGGGGGACTTCAACATCATTGGAGGAGGGACAAAAGAATAACGATAACCTTGATGGAAGATGGTGGTTTATGTTTAACACCATCATTGAGAGTTTGGATCGAGAGAGATCGAGCTTTACGGTGACAATTCACAGGGCTAACTCTTTACCTAATCCGACGTATGAGAAGTTGGATCGGGTACTAGCAAGTGCCGAGTGGGAGCAAGTTCCCTCTCGTGGAGTTCAGCTCTCCGCGGGATATCGGACCCCGCCTTTGTTCATAGACTCGAGGAGCCGGACATGTGGGAAACAAAAATACCTTCTCCTTGAAATGGCGTGGTTTGAACAAGAAGGTTTCCTAGATCTGGGAGGGTGGGCTCCAAGAACACGAAGGGATCATCATGGAGATGGCGAGAATAAGATCGGGCATTTGAGGAGTTTTCTCGGGGATGGGCCAAACACCTTAGTGGAGCTTATAAGATTGAGAAGGAAGACTTCTTGCTCTTGTACAATCCCTAGATATTAAAAGCTGAATCAACGATTTTGCAACCTTTGAATTGAATTTTAAGCTTGATGCGGAGAAGAGGTTGAAGGAACTTCTCCGGAAGAAGATTGAAGTGGGCGCTCGAGCAAGGTTATAAAAAGTAATCCGAGGGGATGTGAACACTCAATTCTTTCATCTAATTGCTAATGGCAAACATAGAAAGAAGAATTTTCCAGCTTGAGCAAGGCGAAGGCACAATTGTTGGTCATGATAATCTGAAACTTTACATCACCGAATACTACAAGCAGCTATTTAGACCTCCGGAGGAAGTGTTGTGTCCTCGATGAGTCGAGGAATGAGGATGTGCCTCAACTAACGCCCGATAATGCTATTTTGGTTGCTCCGTTTACGGAAAAGGAGGTTTTGATGCCATCTCTCGGATGGAGAAAAAGGCTCCGGGCTTGATGGGTTTCGGCGGAGTTCTATAAAAATCTGGCATATTATCAAGGGGATCTATTACCTATGTTTCATGACCTTTTTTTGGGCCTTCAACTTTTTTGAATTTTGGAACTATAACACTTTTACCAAAAGACCGATGCTCCGAGGATTGAGCGTTCGGGCCTATATGCCTCTTGAATGTTAGTTTCAAAATTTTTACCGAGGTGGGGACTAATAGGCTCACAAGTTGCGCGTACGTGGTGCGGCGGTCCCGAACAGCTTTCATGCGGACAAAAACATCACGGAGGGTGGTGGTCTTGCATGGCGCTCCATGAAATCCACTCAAAGAAACTAGATGGAGTTATCTTTAAAGTGGATTTGGGTCGATAAAGTTAAGTGGCCTTTCCTACAACAAGCATTGCGTATGAAAGGTTTCGGCAGTGCGGAGGCCGGGTTGAATTTTTTTTAAAAGTGTTGGCATTAAAGTGAATGCCGATATTGGTCATTACTTCCAGACACACAAGGGCCTCTGACAAGGGATCAAATGTCCCTATTTTGTTCAACATTGTTGTGGATATGTTGGCAATTTTGTTAGGAAGAGCCAAGGAGGCTGGCCAAGTGGGAGGCTTGGTGCCTCATTTAGTGGATGGAGGAATTTCCATTCTTGATGCTGTGATGATACTATCATCTTTATGGAGCATGACTTGGTAAAAGCAAAAATATGGCTGCTGCTATGTTTGTTTGAGCAATTGAGTGGGCTCAAAATTAATTTCCAAGCGAGTTGTTACGCTTTGGTAGAGCCAAGGAGGAACAAAGGCCTACAAACAATTGTTTGGGTGTGGTTTGGGGAGTTGCCTTTCACATACTTAGGAATTCCTATCCACCATCGTGGGCTTATGAACAGCGAATGGAAGTGTATTGAGGATCGATTGAAAAGAAACTAAGTTCTTTGGAAGGGTAAGCTCATGTCCTATAGGCCGTTTAATTCTTATTAATTGGTTCTCACGAGCATGCCTATGTTTCTTTTGTCTTTTTGAAGTCCCGGTTGGTGTAAGGAAGAGGGGACTTCTATCGATCGCGTTTCTTTTGGGGGAGATGAGCTAAAAAAAAACTGTTTTAGCAAAGTGGGATATCATCTATAACCGAAAGACCAAGGGGTCTCGGGTTGAAAATCTTGAAGTTAAGAAATGCCTTCTCGGTAAGTGGTTGTGGAAGTTATCTTGAGGCGGCGCCACTTGGGCACAAATCGCCGTAATAAGTATCTTCAAACCAAAACGTTGTCTCAGGTCACGGTTAGACCAACTGATTCACCCTTTTGGAAAGGGCTTATGAAAGTTAAGCTTTCGTTGTTTAGAGGACAAAGCATATTGTTGGTAATGGTGCGGCCACGAGATTCGGAGGATACTTGGCTGGGGTGCCCCTTGCAATCCGGTATCCGTCGTTGTATCGCATTGTCCAAAAGGCGCGGCCTTTCGGTTACAGCGGTCTTTCTTCGATCCCTCTTAATATTCAGTTTAGAAGGTCGTTAGTGGGAAATCGTTGGGAAGATTGGCTACATCTAGTTAGGAGGGATGAATGTCCAACTTTCACAACAACCCCTGTAAATCTCACTAGGTCGGGTGAATTTGGTTAAATCAATGTATGTTGATGTCATCAATTGAGGCTCGATTCCTAGCTCCAAGCATGTGTGGGATGTCAAAGTTCCTTTGAAGATCAAAGTGTTTATGTGGTTTCTACACAAACAAGTTATCTTAACAAAGGACAATTTGACAAAGCGTAATTGGACGGGGCCTACTAGGTGTAGTTTGTGATCGGGGTGAAACTATTAAACATCTTTCTTTGATTGCCCACTAGCTAGAACTCTTTGGGCGACTATTCATATTGCTTTCAATATTCCTCCATAATTCGGTTAACATGTTATTTGGAAGATGGCTAAGCAGGGTAGGACCGGGTTAGCAAGACATATTAGCGTGGGGGTGTGCGCCTTAGTGTAGGCGCTTTGGTTCAAATGATCGGTCTTTAAGAACAACAAACATTCATTTTTGCGGTTATCTTGAGCTACTGGCGCTAATCCGTTCTGGTGCTACTCACTCCAGCGGAGGCAGGCGTTTGGTTCTTTGGATCCCTTGGCAGTTATCTTCCTTTTGGTTCTATTAATAGGTTACTTTTTTTTGTTTTATTTTTGAGCCAAGGTTGTTTTATTTTTGGCTAGCTTGGATCAAAGCCTTTTTTAAAAAAAAAAAAAAAAAAGAAAAAGGCATGTTCTTTCTACCTTCTCTCAATGAAATCTTGTGGCATGATTAGTTTGACTGCTTCCAGTTAAAACTCTTCTTTTGCGTGGTGAGTAGCTGCATCACTGTGCATGGAGGCTTCCCAAGGAGTGGCTCCCGGTCATTGTCCCCTTTGAGCAGCCGAGGGAAAGGTCATCAAGGAGGAGCAACATCTTGGTACAGTTTTTCTCAGTTTGCCTTGTGATTTACTGATTTGTATGCTTGGCAAGAGATTGATTAGGTGCTAGCATGCGGTGTGCATTTTCTTCTTAGTTTACATACAATTGGAAACTGTTTTTCGTTTCCTGCTTTTTATGAAGTCTGTTGTTATGTCTTGGCCTCGGACATATAAGTAGAATACTATAGTGCAGTTGTGTTTTACCGAGGGCTGTATGCAGGTGTAGATTCAATTAGATTATTTCATTAGAACAAAAATACTGCTGCTACTAAACTACCACAGTTGCTGTTGTTCTACTGATCATCTTATACTGAATTTAAGTCTGATGCTATACTGCTGCTATTGTTTGACAGAAAAATCTTTCAGTCGACTTTAACTTAGATATTCTCATAAGAAAAGAACACACATACACATCTTTTGGGCCCTTTTACTTGCTATTCATCCAATGTTCCTACTTGATGTTAGGTTTTGAGTACTAGCTAACAAATAAACGTAATTACCAACTGTCCAGTTCATTCTGTTAGAATATAATATGATGTTTCATGAGAACATGTGGCAAGATGTAAATATTTTGGTTTGCCAACACTTGGATTGGTCAAATTTCAATTTTCTTGCTGCTAGAAAAAGAACCTTATTTATTTAAATATAATGTGTGACTATTTGTGTGTGTGTGTGTGTGTGTGTGTGTGTGTGTGTGTGTGTGTGTGTGTGTGTGTGGCTGGATGCTGGTCCAAAACATTCATAACGATAAAGTATATAGATAGATGCTGATAATTTCATCTCGCAGCTAGCTAGATAGCTGTTGGTGATTTTGGGTTGAAACTTCTGGGTTAACTTTTATGCAACTCTTGGTTTGGAACTGAAAGTCTAAACTGCAACCACAATAAAGTCTGAAACTTACAAACCAAATTGTGCTGCAATTCTTTCTGAAATATAACCTGTCCTGAAAACCAAATGATTCTCCAGTCATCAATCCAAAAAAAGCTCGTCTCTCACCATTGTTACCACCACAAAGGGAGGGTGGGTCTGAGCCATATGACATAACAATCTACACTGTTTAATGTCCCACCAATTTAGAAGAATGATAGTTTTGTTGCAGCTCAATACAGATAGATAATTGTACTCCTGTGTTTTAGTGTGTATATAGACAAGAGAGAAGTGGCAAACAGAAACTCCTGTGTTCTAAATCCTCTTCCAAACCCCACTGCAAACATACTTTTGTACTTTTGTCTATCTCCCGACTGTACTTTTGTACATAAACATATGTACGGAGGAGCAGCCAGTGCAAGACCATTCGGTCAGTAATACAACCCATATGTATACATTTTGCTAGGGGTGGCCGCACACAAATACTCTCTCCATTTCTAAGTATAAATCTTTTAAAGATTTCAATATGGAATATATATGGATGTACATACTTTAGAGTGTAGATTCACTTATTTTGCTCTGTATATTGTTCATATTGAAATCTCTAAAATTAATTATATTAGGAAGGGCAGGGGTACATACCGATTGACTGTATTCGTCACACACAGAACTACACTTGTTGGGCCAGTCCTTATGATGTGTGCTATAGACGCGCCATGCCATGGTGATAGACATGTATGTTGATGTCACGGCTTCAAGAACGAGGCTCGTCCCCAGCACCTTAACCGCCCGGGGTGCAGCCAGCGCTCCACGGCCTCCATTAGTAGTTTTGATTGATGCTCTCTTACCTTCCATAGAATTGCAGATAAAGCTATTTGTCTCCTTCGAGTGTGAGCACTTTCGAAAGCAGGCGGTAGGTATGGTTTCTGGAGTTGGATCCTTCATCAACCTGGAACAATAGTGTTGGCCGGCCCAACAACGAGCAAGTGCTCGCTTGTTATTGACCGGTCGCTCCAGTAATACCGGTTCACTGGCTGCAGTTAACTGATGACTTTTCAAGAAAAGGTGTTTTAAAAAATCAGGATAGAAAAAAGTTCATGAATTCGAAAAATAATTGCGAGTTCAAAAAAAGTTCAGGGTTTGGAGAAATGTTTGCAAATTGGAAAAAGGTCATGAATTCAAAAAAGGTCATAATTTTGATTAAAAAATCACGAATTTGAAATGATATTGTGAGTTTTGGGGAAAAAAAGTGCTCGGCTTTTCAAAAAAGATCATGGACTTGGAAAAATATCATCTATTTTGAAAGAAAACACGAATTTGAGAAAAGTTAAGATTTGGACAAAAAGTTCATCAATTTTGATAATAAATCACTAATTTGAAAAATGTTAACGGAGCTTGAAAATAAATTCATAAAGTTCAAAAAATTTCATCGATTTGAAAAAAGTCCGCCCATTTATAAACAAAAAAGGAAAAAATAAAATAAAAAAGGCGAATAACAAAATTCCAAAAAAAAAGAAAAAAAAAAGGTCAGAAGCTTCTTGAAGCTTCTCAAAACTGATTGGAAGCCTTTAGAAGCTTCACAAATCCTACACGTGTCACTTTCAAGAAAAAATGAAAGAACATCGCTGCTATTGAAAGAAAAGAAAAAGAAAGTAAAATGAGCCGAGCCCAAGTGGAGGATGGGGTGTGCGCCGGTTTGGAGTTTGTACTGTAACCGGCGCCTGAAGCTCAAATAGGCTTGGGTTCAAAACACCTTGAGCTCATATATACTACTGCACAGCCCAAACATTGCAGCTACAATGCAGACATTGTTTTCCTACCTCTCCCTTAATGTGATTAGCCTGTTAGCAATATTTTTCTTTTGATTTTTTACTTCTTATCTTTTATATTATACTTTCATCCATTTTTCATATTATGTTGAAATAATTATTTGTTTTCTTTTTGATTTTTCTTTTGTTGTACTTATTCATACAAATTCCTTGTGAATTCATTCACAGAATTTTTCTATGCTAATTTTATATTAATTTACTTATGCACAAAAATTTGTCTGATATTATTCTTTGCATGATGATTTTTTCTGAAACAATAAATATTAATCTTTGTTTACAAAAGATTCTAGCAAATTCCACATGATTTTATAAGGCACACGGACATACTTTATGGATGGTGGTGCATATTTCAAAACTGTCACCATGCACTAAACGTTATTAGTTGCAGCCTATAGAAGCAACTTTAGATATATTTTTTGTACAGTTTGATTGATCCATGTATATTTTATTTTGTTATAAACAAAAAAATCACATGTTGGGAGCACATTATTTAAAATTTCCATACGGTATTGTTTATCTGTGGGTAATATTGAGAATTTGCCTCAAATCATTTTTTGGCGTGCATGGACAGTTTATTTCTTATAAATGAACAAGTTTTCGTAGTCAATGAGACACTACTCTATGTATTATCGTAAATATTTTTTCGATATTATTCTCATTTAAGTATTATTAAGCACATTTAGAATTCATAGGTTTTTGACGAAAAAGGGTTCCCCGCTTTATATTCTTAGGTTTTTAGGGATATTTAGAATTCATCGGTGTTAATAAAGAAGTAGAGTATGCGTTTCTCAAAACAAAAAAACGTACTAGAGTATGCAACATAACTGAAGGGATGAGATTTTATATTAAGAAAAAAGTTTGCAGGGATGACGTACGACCCTTTGCCGCGGGCCGTTGACACTTGAGCTCCACTCCTGGCAGTGGCACACTGGAAGCACTCAACAACCAACAAACCAACCCAGCCACAGCCAGAAACCGGCGCCGGCCACTGCGGAAGTGTCGCTGCAAGGCGCGGCAAGCGTGCATCGATCGCGTCCCTGCCACTGCCACTGCCAGTGCCAATGCAGCGGCCCGCGCGTCCCGGCCTGCCATCCAGCAGCACGGCGGCATGCAGTGCATGGCGGCACCTACTCCACTGAGACGATCAAGCCATACTGCGCCGCCACTACTGCCTGCCTGCGCACCTCCCCGGCCGGCCAGTCGAGGTACGCACCACATGGAAACCTCAGCCTGATCGCGTGCCGCCCAGGAACCACCTGGACCTGGTGGTGGTGGCCGGCCGGTGGTAGGGCACAGGCGCACGGCGGCCGTGATGTGCACGTACGGCGACCGAGCCTGGCCCGAGTGCACCAGCGCATCACAGCGCAGACCGATCGTGCTGCGGAAAAGCTACTCGCCACAGCGTCCGATCCGGTCCGGCCCGGCCCGGCCGGGACGGTGCGGCACTGTGCCTTCTTCTTTCCGGCCTGATGTTGCTTCCACTCCAAGCACCCTTCAATCAACGAAAAGGCAATTCAATTCAGGCAGGGTAAAAGGCATCGATGATTAACACTCACTACTAGTAGTTTTGTTGCATGATGAACATGGATCGGGAGGCTCGCTCCAGTCCGGTTTTGACGTGACGTGACATGGGCCGTTCCCGATCCCTACGGTGGCCGGGCATGTGTAAGACGTACGCCTTCGCTTCATGCATGTGGTGTCGGTGTCATTCCTCCGATGATCCTTTCTGCTTTCCATGTGCAGCTGCATGTGTCGTGTGCTTTTGCTTTCACTGTTTTGCCTCTTTCGGGTTAATGTGCTGCTCGACGGTGTGTTAGACGTACGTACGTACGTACGTACGGCAAGCTAATCTCGATCGCCCTTTCCTACTTCTGACGGTACCATCGCTGGTCTTTACTGTCCAGTGCGCGAATGATCAACCATCATAGACTCCGATGTTTCCGGTGCTGATTTTTCAAGCTAGATTTGGTACGCCATATTTCCCATGCACTAGCTACGTCAAGGATTAACAGGTAGCCAGATGTGCAGACCACGCCTAGTACGTACACTGATCGATATGCAGATGCACGAGAAGACAGACGGCCTTGATTTCACGAGCTTAATTAGCTGGGGCAACAAACATGCACACTCGTACGACTCTCTCATCTTGTTCAACTCTCTAGCTAGAGGCCGCCTATATGTTTATGACGGGTCAGGACGACTAAACCAACACACCAATACATGGTGCATGCAATTATACGTAGAGCCGGCGCGGCACGCAGATGCATGTGGTATATACTGTACTAGGTACAAGCATATGGCTGGCAAATCATCGAGCCGAAAGCAGCGGCGTGCGTGCATGCACAACCAAATCATCAACCATCGAGGGCGATCGAGATCAATGCATGCGATGCATGGGGGTTGGCCTCCGTATAACCCAATTTGGGGCCCATGCTTCCAATCTTTCCGGAAAGGAAACGGACCGTGGCTAACCCGCATTCCCGGAGACAAAGGGTTTAATACCCGGGCCCCCGGGCCCTTTTGTCTTTGGGAAAGAAAGATTTTACATGGAACCAAAATACGGATGGTATTAAAAATTTTGGTTTTTAAAAATTTTTTTTAAAGTGTAGATTACTCATTTAGCTCGTATGTAGTTTATAGTAGAATCTCTAAAAGTCTTATATTTAGGAGCGGAGGATATAGCCATCATCTATAAGCACTTGTACAATAATGTGGGCTATAAAGTTGGCTGTTACATTACTATTTTTGTTTATCTTCTCTCTATATCTTTCTTCTTATTTATTGCATTTACGTAAGAATGTGTATATAGAGGCTCTTGCATGAGGCGTACTCCCTTACTTTTCCAAATTCTCTCCTTCACAAAAGTGTCATGTAAGCGGGCTATAAGCCTACTATTATACTTGCTCCTAGTCTTTTCTACGAGTAGCTCACGCTGGTGAACGGCACGTAAATGCTTCCGAGTCATTGTTTTACTCGATGATTGCAGGAAAGCCGCCACGCTAGATATACATAAGCACACAGTGCTGCGTTCAAATGTTGAACAATGGTAACTGACCGGAGATGATCGTCCCCTTTTGTCATGATTTTCCTAGCTAGTATAGGGTCGGACGGACGAGGACGCACGGCGCACGGTCCGGTACACGCTGGCCGGGACGGTCGAGGGAGACCGATGGCGCTGAAATCAATTCTGCTTCCGTGCGTGTCGGACGTACCTACGCTACGCACGGGACCAGCTTAACCTGACCGTATCGTACGTATCATGTTCATTGCGCCCCAGCGCCGCGCGCGGATGGTGTGGTTGCATTGCATTGCATGCACTCACCAATAATCCAGCGACCGATCGGGTCTCCTTCATTCATTCGACTGGCGATTCCGCACGCCGGGCAAAAAGCTACTAACCTAGTAGAAAGCTGATCGATCTACGATGTACTCCTACGTACGGGGGATGCATGCATGCATGTATAGATCGATTTCAGGTATAGTGGTACAGATCTGCATGTAGGCGCGTGTGGTCAAGCTTGTCTCTGTACGTGCGTACATGTGCGCTGGCTAGCCCTTTGTCCAACAAAGGCTTGCAATGCATATATAATGCGCTCCATCTGGTCGGGTCTTCTCCTTGTGCCGTTTTGTAGACGGCGCAACAGTTAACTAATGGCCTACAGTGTAATGCGATAATCATCCACGCGAATACCACGTATGTAGGCATGTATCTTCCCGGTGCCAACCTATTTCTAGAGGATCAGCATCGGCCTACCTTTCCCCGCGCCCACACGATCGACAACTTCAATTAAAGGCGCCTCTGTCCCAGTAAACCGTACACCCCAGTCTGTAGATATCTTCCCGTAGGGTTAGCATTTCCGCCGTAAACCGGTTGAGTAAAAGAAGAACGCTAGTACTCCAACATACTTCTAGCTAAGGCTAATTATGCCATTTCTAGCCAAGGATACATCCATTGGAGCATCTACAGCCGTCCCCGGCAAGGACCATTTTTTTTGCCGGTTGCAAAAATGCACCCAGCCGTCCCAAAAGTTTGTTTTGGCGGTTTGGCCAAAGTTTGGCCGGCGCTCCCAAGGAAACCTAACGCGTTGGGGGTGAGCTGGGGACACCGGCGCCTTTTCACATGCAATTGGCCTATAGTCAGCCACATTTTCCCCTCTCTCCTGTCTTTCCACCTCCCCCCTTCCACCTCGAGTGGCCTGTGACCCGGCTTGACCCGCCTTCCACCGCTCCACCACCACCCCTCCTTCTCCGCCCGACCTCCGCCCCACGGGTGTCCCTCCGCTTCCACAGCCCGGCCTTGGTGTCCAAACGTCGGGACCTCCTCCTCGTGTGGCGCACCCCGGCCGCGGCGCTCCCGCGGGAAGGCTGCGCCCGTCTGATATTTGGGCCTTTCCCGGACCTCGGTATGGCGTCGCCTCCTCCCGCCGCCCGCCCAACTCCGCGATTCGATGTCGTGGTCCCGTCGGCCGGGCGGGGGTCTCCGTCCTTGATCGGGCGGCCTCCTCCTCGCTGCGACACGGCGAAACGCCTCCGCATTTGATGCCGCGGGCTCCTCGGCCGTCCGGCGGGAAGTCTTGAATCGGGTGGCCTCCTCCCGCTGCCCCACGCTAGAGGCCAGCGCCTCCGCATTTGATGGTCGGGCTCCTTGTCGCCGTCCGGCGGCGGCGGGTTTCCCATCGCGGATCCGCGGCCTCCTCTGCCCTCCTCGCCGGTGGCCTTGGTCCTCCCTCTCTATGTTCGCCATATCCACGGTCTCCGTGTTCCTTTGTCGGCGACCGCCTCGGCCTCGATGTGCTCCCGGCGACTCCGCCCGACCACTTGCTCCGGGGGCACAAAAGTGAAAAATTTGCCCCGGGGCCAAAATTTTCGCGGCAGCCCCCAAGCGGCGAAAAAATGCCTCCTTGGGGGGTAACAGTGGAGATGCTCTAATTCTATATATCAAGCGATGTCATCCATAGTTATCGGCCGATAAGCTTGTTCATACTACGTACGTAAATACTATACAGCCATTATCCACACCTGCATGCAGTTTCACACTTTGCCTAGCTAGTTCAGTGTTACTCAGTAGGGTATATATCGACCTCCTCACTGTTCTGCTTGATGCGTTCGAAAATAAGTATTTCCGGACAGATGGAGTACGTAGATCTTGACTTGGGTCACCAAGGATCTTTACTTGCATAGTGATCTACCTTCTCTCCGTCGGTTAGCTGGCACCGCTGTCCATTGAACAGCTTGGGATCGCACGAACTGCATCATTTGTACGGACGACAGAGATTAGCACCAACTAATTGTACGTCCTTAACACCATTGGAGCAATGCATTAGCGAGGACGTGCTCCTGTAACATGCACTATGCGGCCCGGAAGCCTGGAAACCAGAGCTGATTATTAGCTAACTGAGATATATAAGACTTAAAAATGGATGCTCTGTCAGTGGCTCAGTGGGATAGCACTCCCTCGATCTGTCGGTACTGCTATGCCATATATGGGTGCCGATGTAACATCTATATATGGCAGTACGGATCCGCTTTTGCTATTTTGAACAAAATAGATTCCTTTTTTCTTTTGTGAAAATAATATAGATTCCGTAGATTCTTGCTTTAGGCTAGATTGATTCGACATGGCACGTTCAGAGGGCACAACACAGCTGCGAAAAGGGGCCGACGGTAGGCTGGGTTGGGGTCGTGGGAGCTAGCCTGGCCGGAAATTACACGTCCGGATTACGCCTTGTAGTCCTTGGCATGAGATTTTTAACGGGGCGATTGTGTGCGAGAAGGCATGCAGTGGCTAGTCATAATGGGAGTAACAAACTAGTAACATGGCGTATTTTAATAAATTTTTGCTTATGTGACAAGTATTTAACGTGGGTGGTAACATAATAACATAATGGGAGTAGTGTTTTTAAGCCAAGGCGAGCCAAGCTAATAAATGAAGTCATCTAAACACCTCCATCATTTACTTTGCATTATGAAGGTAGTAACTTAGACACTATCTACGTTTCTCCCCACTATGGCCTAACGAAAAGGATTAACTAATCTTGCATTATTGCACGGCAGTTAATTTACAGCTGCTTCCCTGTACTAGATTTGAACCTTTTTATCGGGTACTTCATCCGTGCGGCAACATGCATGGGACTATGGGAGACCTCAAACAATAATGTGGCCACTAACAGCCGGCTCACCAATGACAGTAGTAGTAGTATCCACAGTATTCTGTACTCTCTCCGATCCAAAATAAATGTGGTGGCTTTAGTTCAAATTTGAAAATCACGATGATACTCATTTTGGATGGGATGTAAAAGTACACTTCCTCCGATAATTTCAACCCAAAATTCTCCTCCTCGTGCCGGAGTTCAACATATGCACGTACGTGCATTTCCTTGTGTATGTATTTTGCCAGATAAAAACACATGTGTATATTCTAGATATAGCTAGTCACTTGACGCACGGACGTGGCCGAACAGTACAGGCATAGAATAAGCCATGCTGAACGGAGCAAGACAGGGGGTTCAGGGTCTCAGGGCATGGCCTGCATGCTCTGCTGCTTCTAGATAATCAATCAAGGCCACCAGCCATGCCGATGCACGCATCAGCCACCGATCACACCATGTACTCTGATCACATTTCACTGCATACCCGGCGTAGATGCCTCTGTTGCTACATGCAACCTGCACTATTTGCCTACGCAGGAATCACTGTGGAATCAGCTCAGGCCTGATCAGGTGCATGCACATGGTACCCGTGACTGTGATCGATGCATTCACGCATAATGGCATGGTACGAAATGTACATCAATACCACTATGCCAGAAACACGTGGCGTCTTAATTTATCAGTAGTAGTACGTAGGAGTAGCAAAATTTACATGTCTGCTACCATGTCTACTCCTATAAAAATCCGAGTTAGCGATAATGGTATTATTGCCATCTTGCAATATAGACCGTCCGATCTATATCGATGGATAGAAAGCAAACTATGGTAATTTTGCAAAAATACCCACACCCCTCCACATTTGAGATAAGGTCTTCTCTCGTTCATTCTTATCTCCCCAACTTCATTATTGAGCAATTAAAAAAACATACAAAAATCGGCATGATGGCCTTGCCCGGTATCGTCCATCCTCATGCCTTTCGATCAACCACCAATCACCACCACACCCCTCCTTCTCACCTTATATCTCCTCTTTCTCGAGATATCATCGGTTTTTACACATGGGATTATTCCCACATGGGTCAATCATAACAGGTGTTTTGTAAAAGAAAAATGCATCTTGGTGTTCCGTGCAATGCACAAGCATCTTGCTAGTAGTTTCTCTACTCCTATAAAACAATTGGTGATAATGGTGTGTCTGCCAACTATCAATTTGGATCGTCCAATTCGCATCCCGACTAGGAATGGACCAACGCTCATGGCCAAACAGATGGGCCACCGCCCCGCAATCCGCACCCGCCAATTTCGACCACGTCTTAGCTGGCGGCTCCTCTCCACCCGCCCGGCGCCATAGTCCGGTGCGGCCCCTCCTCCATCGCCGCCAACCTCCCACTATTCCCTCTCGGGCGGTCCCTTCGGTGTCAAAACCGGGGATCTCGGGTAGGGGTCCCGAGCTGTCGTCTAAGGCTAATGGTAGCAGGCGGGGAACGATGTTTACCCAGTTGGGCCCTCTCGATGGAGGTAATACCCTACTTCCCGCTTGATTGATCTTGATGATATGAGTATTACAAGAGTAGATCTACCACGAGATCAAAGAGCTAAACCCTAAAAGCTAGCCTATGGTTATGATTGTTGTTGTCCTCGGACTAAACCCTCCGGTTTATATAGACAGGAGGGCTAGGAAATCGGTTACAAAAAGGAATCTTCACATCTACATCGAAGCATGCCTTCCCGCAAAGGAGAGTCCCATCCGGATACGGAATCTTCTACTACCTCCGTCGCGTTTATTGGTCCCCATTGTATTTTGTGCCAAATTTTGACCATAGATTAAACTAACAAAATGTTCACGCATGTCACCAAACATTATATTTTTAAAAACTATGTTCAAATATGAATCCAATGAGATAATTTTTTTGACATGCATTAATATTTTGTTAGTTAAATCTTTAGTCAAATTTGACACAAACTATAAAGGGACTTATAAACCGGGGGCGGAGGTAGTATCTTGTATCTTCATAGTCCAACAGTCGGCATTACATGTAGTCCGGTGTCCGAGGGACCCTCAATCCAGGACTCCTTGGTAACCCCGAACCAGGCTTCAACGGCGGCAGTCCGGTAGGCAAATTGTCTTGGCATTGTAAAGCGGGTCCCTTCTCCGAATACTTCAAAATAGATCTTGAACATAAGAATGGGTAATAAAATCCAAAACAAATCCCACATACCCTTTGTAGAAGTATAACATCCACGAGTCTAATCTGCGACATATCATAGCATGACATCCGCCCGGCCGGTCTTTATCCGAACCCTTTTATCCCGCCCTCCGTTATTTGGTAGCGGTTTCATTAACACGTCTTGTCAGCGGAGACCATGTGCCCTTATCAGGGATTCTCATCAACATGGGCATGGGTAACCCAATCGTGCCATCGGCCGGGGCAGGAAATAAGCGAGTTTTAGGGGCGAATGGGGGGCCGATTTTTACCGCCTTTATAAAGGGATAAGATTCCCTCTTTCACCCGCCCTCTTCTTCCTCTGCTCATTCATCCTCGAGCTCGGCCCAAGCTCCCATCTCTTCCGCCCAAAAAGCACTCCAATCATGTGCGGATCCGGGGCGGGGCAAGTGGATGGCCTCCTCCGTTCAGGAGAAGGATATCAAAGCTCGAAGGCGGATACAGCCAAGAAGATCGCAACGCCGTCTCCCAGGCCGGGACAAATCGTTCTACTCCAAAACCCCACGAGAGGTTGTATTCCTCCCCACTTCATTCGCGGGCTGGGTTTCCCTCCACCCATTTGTTGCGGCCTTATGTACTATTATGGGAAAACCATGATCTATCCCCAATTCCTTCCTCAATATCTACATTCATCATCGGTGAGGCCTTCCTCCGCATCCCAACACTTGGGCTATGGCTAAAGATCTTCAACGTGAAGCCCAAGGTGGTTGGGGCGAACCCTGTGAGTCTTGGCAAACCCATGGTGAGCAAGATGCCCAACGTCAAATGGCCATCGGGTAAATTGAGCGAGTCCGTCAAGGTTGGCAACGGTGGTTCTATATCACCGAGCCCGCGGCCCAAAATGGGGCCCAACGGATTCCGATCCGAGCTCCTGCGGCTCATGTCACGGGCGAAAAGGGCCTAGACCGGCCAAATCCGGCGGGTGACAAACTCCACACGTATCAAGAGCATGGAGGACAAGAATATCAAACTTGTCAATGGGTCCGGTGATGCTAGTTAAATCGGATCATTTCTTGCCAATTGGACTTGCCATCTATGGGCGTTTGATCCGGCTAAGCACCAAACCTTGCTAGAGTTCTTGACCGCGCATGAAGACATCTGGAAGGTGCTATTCAAATCTAACAAGTCGTGGCGGACACCGCCGAGGACCATGAACAAAGCGTCCCCGGCAAGTTTGGTGAGTCTTTATTTGTTGTCAAGGTGTGTCCTTTATTTGTATAACCTAGGAAAAACACCTAATATTTCCCGGCGATTCTCGAGGCTTGGACGAAAAAGGTAGGCGGATCTCTTCGGCTCCGCCCGAACAAAGGCCCGCCGATGAAGATCTTTGGTCGGCGCCGTACAAAGGGCTGGAAGAAGGCCGGAAGGAGGCCAAGGAGACGGCGGGCTTCACCGTAAGGGCACCCGGACGTGGTGTCCAAAGACAAGAGCCCCTCCTCAAAAAGGCGAGGAAGAGGAAAGGAGGAGGAAGAAAGCCGGTCCCCGTGAGGGAAAGAAGGGCAACTTCCACGTTTGGGGCGAAAGCGTCTAAGAAGGAAAGTATCCCTTCTAGAGCGAACCTACAGCACGCCGACAACAGCCAGTGGGAACCCAGGTCAAGCCCTGGCCTCGTAATACAAAAACCGGAACATCTCTTATATCCGGTCTCACTTTTGCATAGTATTAATGTGCAAAGTCTCACATTGTAGTCGGCCGGATCGAAATCAGGCGATCTTCGTCGGAAGATTAGTTGGACTTCGGATGCAATGAAACAGGAGACTCTCCGGCGGCCTCCTCCCCAAAGACATGGACAACAGAGGTGTCGTCCCAAAGGGAACCCAGGAGGCGGCTTCGGGAGACCGTCGAGGCAGTGCGGAGGTCAAACCCGGCGACCGGACACATGGGGGCGATCCCCATGGATCTGAAAGGCGGGGCCATCTGAATTGGCCCGACTAGAACAACTCCGGAGACCAATCTGGCTCGGAGTTAGGCCAACCCTTTCCCAGCGAAGGTGGTGCGCCTATTCCGCCGGCAACCTCAGTCCCCACAGGGTGCGGATACTTTGGGCGGCGCAAAGGCCCTCCATCGTGAAAAACACCGTAACCTTATGGGTGCGTGATTGAAAGGTTGATCCATCAAGCGCGGGTGACGGCCGCAACCTTCTAACATGAGACTAACTAGGAAATATCTATCCCGAATGATGCAAGGGTCGCTATTAGCATAACATAGATAGTAGCCCTAATACACTTTGGTTGTTTTGAAAAAAAGCGGACGGGGATCAAATACATTTCACGGAGACTAACTAGGAAATATCTACGAATGATCGGGTGTTGCTATTAGCTGCAAGCTCATCTTCTTGAGGTCTCGGATGAGGCGGAGGCCCAGGCGGGACGAAAGGAACTCTGCCAAGTAAAACAATTGGAGGATAACCAAGGTATGGGATAACGTTGTTTGTATTTGAATAAAAGTGAGTGGTGATTTTGGTGAAAAATGTCATGGTATGTAATAGGAGCGGTGACCCGAAGTCGAAGCTCTTAAGAAAAGCGATAGCGAGGCCGAAAAAGGGTGGCCAAGGAGCAGGCTGCTCGTCTTGAGCCTGCGTTGGTTTTCCTTGAAGAGGAAAGGGTGATGCAGAATAGTAGCGTAAGTATTTCCTCAGTTTTTGAGAACCAAGGTATCAATCCGATTGGAGGCTCCCAAAAGTCCACCACCTACACAAACAAACAAAGAACTCTTAACCAACACAATAAAGGGGTTGTCAATCCCTTCCCGGCCACTTCTTGAAAGTGAGATCGATAGAGATAGTATGATAAGTTAAATATATTTTTGGTATTTTATAATATAGATTGGAAAAGTAAAGATGCAAATAAAAGTAGATTGAAAGCTTATATAATAAAAGAAGACCGGGGCCATAGGTTTCACTAGTGGCTTCTCTCAAGGTAGCATAAGTATTACGGTGGGTGAACAAATTATTGTTGAGCAATTGATAAAAAGCGAATAATTATGAGATTATCTAGGCATCACGTCCGCGACAAGTAGACCGACTCTGCTGCATCTACTACTATTACTCCACCGTCGAGCTATCCCGCATGCATCTAGAGTATTAAGTTCATAGAGCGAATGAGCGTTAAGAAAGATGACATGATGTAGAGGATAAACTCATGCAATATGATATAAACCCCATCTTTTTTCGATGGCAACAATACAATGTGTGCCTTGCAACCCCTGCTTGTTGGGGGGTAATTTCAAAAAATTCCTCGCCATGCAAGATCATGGTGATGGCATAGCAGCGAGAGGGAGAGTGTTGTCCCGTACCCTCGTGGCCGTGGCGGAAGCTTTATGACAGCGTTTGATGTAGTCATCCGTCTTCACGATCCGACCGATCCAAAGTCGAGCGTCCGGCACCTCCGAGTTCAGCACCGTTCAGCTCGATGATGATCCCGGACTCCGATCCGGCAAAGTGTCGGGGATGAGTTCCGTCGCCGCGACGGCGTGGTGGCGATGATGATGCTCTACCGGTAGAGGCTCGCCTAAACTCCATGACGATATGACCGAGGTGGAATATGGTGGAGGGGCACCGCACCTTGTTGGGAGCGTAGTAATTTCAAAATTTTCCTCGCACGCAAAGATCATGGTGATGCATAGCAGAGAGGGAGAGTGTTGTCTCGTACCCTCGTGAACCCGAAGCGAAGCGATCAGCGTAGAGGAAGTAGTCGTCGTTCTCCTCGCGATCCGACCGATCCGGCGCCGTTACTCCGGCACCCCGAGTTCTTGACACCGTCAGCTCAATGGCGTCCCTCGTACTCCGATCCAGCCGAGTGTCGAGGAGAGTTCCGTCGACCTGACGGCGTGGTGGCGATCTTGATGTTCTACGGTAGAGCTTCGCCTAAGCTTAGCGATATTACCGAGGTGGAATATGGTGGAGGGGCACCACACGGCTAAGAGCGATCCGTAGATCAATACTTGTGTGTCCTAGGGTGCCCCCTCCTATATAAGGAGGGAGGAAGAGGCGGCCGGCCCTAGTGGTGCGCCAAGGGAGGGAGTCCTCCTCCTAGTTGGAGTAGGACTCCCTCTCCTAGTCCAACTAGGAAGGAGAAGGGGAAGGAAGAGGGAGGGAGAGGGAAGGGGGCGCGCCCCCTCCTTGTCCTATTCGGACTCCCCAGGGCGCCACCTCTGGTGCGGCCCTCTCTCTCCCTCTTGGCCCACTAAGGCCCTAACTTTCCCGGGGGTTCGGTAACCCTCCGGCACTCCGTTTTCTCCGGAAACTTCGGAACCTTTCCGGTGTCGAATATAGCCTTCAATATATCAATCTTTATGTCTCAACCATTTGAGACTCCTCGTCATGTCCGTGATCACATCCGGGACTCCGAACTTCTTGGTACATCAAAATACATAAACTCATAATAAGCATGCCGAAACCTTAAGCGTGCGGACCCTACGGTTCGAGAACAATGTAGACATGACCGAGAACCGTCTCGGTCAATAACCAACAGCGGGACACGGATGCCCATATTGGTTCCTACATATTCTCTGAAGATCTTTATCGGTCGGACCGCATAACAACATCGTTGTTCCCTTTGTCATCGGTATGTTACTTGCGAGATTCGATCGTCGGTATCAATACCTAGTTCAATCTCGTTACAGGCAAGTCTCTTTACTCGTTACGTAATACATCATCTCACAGCTAACTCATTAGTTGTAATGCTTGCAAGGCTTGATGATGTGCATTACCGAGAGGGCCGAAGATACCTCTCCAGAGCAATCGGAGTGACAAAACCTAATCTCGAAATCGCCAACCCAACATCGCCTTTGGAGACACCTGTAGTACTCCTTTATAATCACCCGATTCGTTGTGGCGTTTGGTAGCACCAAAGTGTTCCTCCGCAAGCGGGAGTTGCATAATCTCATAGTTACAGGAACATGTATAAGTCATGGATAAAAGCGGTAGCAACATACTAAGCGATCGTGTGCTAAGCTAATGGAATGGGTCATGTCAATCAGATCATTCTACTAATGATGTGACCTCGTTAATCAAATAACAACTCTTTGTTCACGGTTAGGAAACATAACCATCTTTGATTAACAAGCTAGTCTAGTAGAGGCATACTAGTGACATGTTGTTTGTTTATGCATTCACACATGTATCATGTTTCCGGTTAATACAATTCTAGCATGAATGATAAACATTTATCATGAAATAAGGAAATAAATAATAACTTTATTATTGCCTCTAGGGCATATTTCCTTGATCTCCACTTGCACTAGAGTCAATAATCTAGATTACATAGTAATGATTCTAACACCCATGGAGTCTTGGTGCTGATCATGTTTTGCTCGTGGAAGAGGCTTAGTCAGCAGTGCGCAACATTGAGATCCGTATGTATCTTGCAAATCTCTATGTCTCCCACGGACTAAGTCCGGATAGAATTGAGCGTCTCTTGATGTGCTTGGTCCTCTTGTGAAATCTGGATTCCTTCGCTAAGGCAATTGCTCGATATTGTCACGAAGATTTTCATTGGACCCGATGCACTAGGTATGACACCTAGATGGGATATGAACTCCTTCATCCAGACTCCTTCATTAGCTGCTTCGAAGCTGCTATGTACTCCGCTTCACATGTAGATCCCTTCTGCGCTTTGTTTAGAACTGCACCATGACGGCTCCTCGTTTGAGTGTAAATCGTATCCGGTCTGCGATTTAGAATCGTCGGATCGGTGTCAAAGCTTGCATCAGCGTAACCGTTTACGTTGAGCTCTTTGTCACCTCCATATCTGAAAACATATCCTTAGTCCTTTTCGGTATTTGAGGATGTTCTTGACGCTATCGATGATCCACTCTGGATTACTTTGGTACCTCCTGCTAAACTTATAGCAAGGCACACATCAGGTGCAGTACACGCATTGCATACATGATAGAGCCTATGGTTGAAGCATAGGGAACATCTTTCATTTTCTCTCTATCTTTTGCGGTGGTGGGGCATTGAGTCTTACTCAACTTCACACCTTGTAACACAGGCAAGAACCCTTTCTTTGCTTGATCCATTTTGAACTTCTTCAAAATTTTGTCAAGGTATGTGCTTTGTGAAAGTCAATTAAGCGTCTTGATCTATCTCTATAGATCTTAATGCCTAATATTAAGCAGCTTCACGAGGTCTTTCATTGAAAAACTCTTATTCAAGTATCCCTTTATGCTATCGAAATTCTATTTCCGATCGGCAATATGTCGTTTACATATAATATCGAAATGCTCTGAGCTCCCACTCACTTTCTTGTAAATCTGAGCTTCTCCAAAATGCATACAAACCCAAATGCTTTGATCACACTATCAAAGCGTTTATTCTAACTCGAGATGCTTGCACGGTCCATAGATGGATCGTTGGAGCTTGCATACTTTGTTAGCTCCTTTTGGATTGACAAAACCTTACGGTTGCATCATATACAACTCTTCTTCGAAATCCATTCAGGAATGCGAGTCTTTACATCCATTTGCCAAATTTCATAATCATAAAATCGGCAATTGCTAACATGATTGAGACGGACTTAAGCATCGCTTCTGGTGAGAAGGTCTCATCGTAGTCAATCCCTTGAACTTGTCGAAAACCCTTAGCGACAAGTCGAGCTTTGTAAACGATAATATTACCGTCGGCGTCGGTCTTCTTCTTGAAGATCCACTTGTTTTCTATTGCTTGCCTACCCTCGGGCAAGTCACCAAATCCATACTTTGTTTTCATACATGGATCCCATCTCAGATTTCATGGCCTCAAGCCATTTTGCGAATCTGGGCTCACCATCGCTTCTTCATAGTTAGTAGGTTCATCATGATCTAGTAGCATGATTTCGAGACAGGATTACCGTACCACTCAGTGCGGATCTTACTCTGGTTGATCTCGAGGTTTTGTAGTAACTTGATCGAAGTTTCATGATCAATATCATCAACTTCCTCACTACTTGGTGTAGATGTCTCGAAACGGTTTACTGACGAACTACTTTCAAGTAAGGGAGAAGTACTATACCTCATCAAGTTCTACTTTCCTCCCTCACTTCTTTCGAGAAAACTCCTTCTCTAGAAAGGATCCATTCTTAAACGAATGTCTTGCCTTGGATCTGTGATAGAAGGTGTACCCAACTGTCTCCTTTGGGTATCCTATGAAGACACATTTCTCGATTTGGGTTCGAGCTTATCGGGTTGAAGTTTTTTCACATAAGCATCGCATCCCCAAACTTTAAAGCGACAACTTTGGTTTCTTGCTAAACCACAGTTCATAAGGTGTCGTCTCAGCAGTTTCGGCGGTGTTCTATTCGAGTGTGAATCGGCCGTCTCTAGAGCATAACCCCAAAGCGATAGCGGTAAATCTGTAGAGACATCATAGATCGCACCATATCTAGTAAAGTCGATTCTGACGTTCGGACACACCATTCGTTGTGGTGTTCGGGTGGCGTGAGTTCGAAATATTCGCATTGTTTCAAATGTAGACCAAACTTCGTAACTCAAATATTCACCTCCACGATCGATCGTGAAATTTAATTTTCTTATTCGATGATTTTCAACTTCCTCTGAAATTC
>JAHHZJ010009403.1:0-11337 GCA_021437245.1 Aegilops speltoides
GCGTTACCCTCCTCCACTAACAAGAGATCTAGTCCCTAGATCTTAGGACCGAGATGGAAGGGAAAATGGATGAGGTGAAACAAGAACTCAAGAGAAGAAGCAAAGAATCGAGAGCACTCGAGAAGAAGAGATGAGCTGCGAGAATGGCGAGAATCGAGCTCATGGAATCGAGATAGGCTATGAAATCACTCGTTCTAACCGAGTGGTTAGAATGAGAAAAGAAAGCGATAAGGCTGAAAGAATAGAACATGAACTTGAGAGGATGGAAAGATACTTGATGAACTCTTGAAGAATGAATTAAATCATGAAGAACCACCATGAAGAACTCCGGTGTGAAAAGATGAGGAGATAGAATGAAGGATGAAAGAATAAGATGAGCCTTGCGGTGATTTAGATGGAGGTTCAGCGAGATGGCGAGGCAATATGAACTCGAGAAAAGAAAAGATGAAAGCACTTGGAACTAGAATTTATTCATCAAGAACAAACTCGAAGGAAGGGATTATTTACTTGGGCGAAATAAGAATAAGATTTATTGTATGCTTATCCTTCATCAAATTAAATTGATGACAAGCAATGGATTTTGCATACTACTTATTCTTCTTGAAAAGGATTGAGTGACATATCGTGAACTTGAGAAGGTCTTCGTGAACCACGGTGGAATTGAGAAAAGGCTGGTGAAAGAATGAATCCCGGGAAGAATTAGAAGAACCAATAAGCTAGAAGCGATTTAGATGCAAAAGAACAAAGAGATCATGAGCTGATTAAAGAACACTTGAGCAAGCGCGGAAGAATATTGAGACGAGCGAAAGGGACACGAGATATAGAATAATTGGAGAACAAATCTGAAAACTTAGAGCGAAGAAATCTTCGAAAAGATGGCCTCCGGATGATCGAGAGAGAAAGCAACTCCTGAAATGCTCTGGATGGATGAAAAGAATTTGCATGACTTGAAACAGTTTGATAGGATAACGTCGAGCTAGCACCGTGAATCTCCGGGAGAACGGACAAGATTTTAAGAAATCTTCTTCTTTGGTCTTCAAATGGCAGCGAAAACACCAACAAAATTCTTGAGATACTCGGAAGAATGAGAAGAGCAAAAGGTTGAATCGGCAATGACAAGAATTGAAATCGATCTTGAAAAGGCATGTGGTGATGGAATCCATTCTTACATCACACATTTGAGAATAGCTCGGGGAAATTAGAAGAGTCGGGTAAGATCACGGAAAAAGACACGTGGGTTAGGGCCCACTATAAAAACACCGTTGAAAAGGATTGTTGAACAAATATATGATGCCGGACAAATGAAATATTTGAATGAGGTGACAACCTCGAATTAATTGAACACGAATCTCCGAGATGTCTTGAACTCCGGAAGGATTGAATGGCGAGGCGAGCGAGCAGGGAAAACATTTGAGCGAGGAAAAGAATATAATCACTACGAAATTAACTTGAATTGAATCCACGGAAAAGAAAGAGATGAAGAATGATGAGCGAGGCGAAATTCACGGTTGAAACAATTGTGAAAGAAGATGCTCCACGAATGGAATTGATGGTGAAAGAGACTCAAACTCGGGAAGAAGAGGGTGGGAGGCGGGAAAAACAAAGATAACTTGGAAGGAAACGCGAATATCTAGAAGAAAACACGGTTGAAATCATTGAGGAAAAAGCAAGACCCTGCAGTAGGATGGATACTCGATTCACGGACTCCGGTTCGAGAGGAAGAAGGGTGGGCGGGAGGAAAAGACAACAAGCGAGGATTGAACTTGACAACGGCGAAGAGGCTCGAGTCAACTTGCGAAAATGCACGGATGCAAAGAGCTGAGGAACAACGATCGGAAAACCAACTGCGTGATCCTAAAGAAAAATTTGAAGGGAAGAGGTAGTTCAAAACACCTACATCAAGATTCCTTACGGGCTGACGAAGGCGAGGAGTAAAAAATCCTACTCTCGATATAACTAGACTCCGAAAATAGTTTTCGTCTAGACTCAACAACGGCCAACAATCAAGGGGGCTCCTAAGGTCGGTCGAGGCTCTGATACCAACTTGTCACGCCCAAGATGCGACCCTATCCTAAAGGAACTCGAAGGTCCCACCAAGGATAGAAGCGCATCTTGAAGACGCTTTTGCAAGGTGGATATCATTACATCAACATTACATAATAGATGGGGATACATACATAAGGCATACAATGCCATACGAATACAACAATACAACATACAAGAACAACATCCGACTACGGATGAATCATAAATAGAAACTCAAACAATATCCACCCTGCTAGCCCAGGCTGCCGACCTGGAACCTATCCCCTGATCGAAGAAGAAGAAGAAGAACTCAACACAAGCAAGCATCGCTCTCGCGTCAAGATCATCGCATAACACTGTACCAAGCTGTTGTTGTGTGTCGTGAGCCACGAGGACTCAGCAATCCCATTACCATGGGTATCAAGACTAGCAAAGCTTAATGGGAAAGGAAGGGGTAAAGTGGTGAGGTTGCAGCAGCGACTAAGCATGATATGGTGGCTAACATCAAATGAGGTGAGAAGAAAGCAAGCGGAGCGATGCGTGAACTAGCAATGATCAAGAGGTGATCTGAACACCTACTTACGCAAACATAACCCGAAACCGTGTTCACTTCCGGACTCCGCCGAAGAGACCATCACGACTACACCGCGGTTGATGCATTTTATTTGGATCTGGTGTCAAGTTATCTACAACGGACATTAACAAATTCCCATCGCCACATAACGCGGCACGGCTCTCGAAAGTTTAAACCCTGCAGGTGTCCCAACAAGCCCATGACAAGCTCTCGCGATCAGCGAAGAATAGACCTTCTCCGGAAGACCGATCGATCTCGGAATCCGGTTTACAAGACATTTTGACAATGTTAAAACAAGACCAGCAAGACCGCGATCTTGGACAATCCCGATAGGAGCTGCACATATCTCGTTCTCGGCAACACCGGATAAGCTAAGCGTCTGAGTCAGCGTAACCCAAGTTGCCAAGGGATGATCCGCATGGTGCTCTAGTTTGGACCAACACTTAGACAAGCATTGGCCGGGGGCTGAATAAAGATGACCCTCGAGAGGCGACTCCCAAGGGAAAAGTAGGTGGTGGTGAGGCAAATGGTAAAACCAATGTTGGGCCTTCGGAGGAGTTTTATTCAAAGCGAACTGTCGGGGTCCCATAAATCACCCGACAGCGTTAGGAGCAAAATCCGGGAACATAACACGGTATGGCGAAACTAGAGGCGGAAGTGGAACAAAACACGGGCATAAGGCCGAGCCTTCCACCCTTTACCAAATATATAGATGCATTAATAATATAAAAGATATTGTGATATCCCAACAAAACCCTGTCACCATGGAGAAATCTTCAACTTCACTGCAACTAGCAATGCTATAAGAGGGCTGAGCAAAAGCGGTAACATAGCCAAACAACGGTTTGCATAGGAAATGTGTCAAAGGTTAGAGGTTCATGGCAATATGGGATGACTTGAAGAGCAAAGATAGTAGCATGCATAGCGAAAGAACGAAGCAACTAGCATAGCAATGATAGTAGTGAGATCAGGTAGCGGTCATCTTGCTGAAATCCATAAGGAAGAAGAACGAGTCCATGAAGAAGATGAAGCCACAAAGGCGAACCACGCGTGAGCGAGCGAATCCTCACGATCATAGCAAGCAGGAACTATCGAGAAGAAGCACACAACATGGTAAACACACCACACATGAACAAGACATGATGCACAACAAGCATGATGCATGACAAAGCTACATGAAGCTACTCATGGCAAGAGATGCGCAAACAAGAACAACACATCAAGGCAAGTTTAAATGAGGCCGGAACAACATATAACAATTCGTAAGTCCTCATATGCAAATTTCGAAATTGGTCCAGAACTGAATAAACCTTATGTTCAAGTTGTTAAACAGCAAGTTAAGATGCACCAAGATGATCTACGAAATTTAGTCAAGTTACATATAAAGTTCATTTAGTTGAGACTCGGCCTAGAAGATATGAGCAAAACAAGTTAAGCATGGCATTGATGCAAAATGCATACAAACATCAAGCAAACACCTCAAAACAAGGATGCAACATGATAATATGAAGCTACATGCAAAATTAAGCAAGTTTCATATAGAGCACACTCAAAAGCGAACAGCAGTTGCAACACACACACTATACAAGTCATAACAACAATCATCCATAACAGACAACTAGGCATCTTGCAAGCATCAAAACAACATGCTACAGCACCCCAACATAATAACAAAAGGCATGGGCATGAAATACACGTAAAGAATAACAAAACATGAACATGAGCTATCTCTAGAAACCACTAGAACATGCTCCAAAACACATGGTAAGATTGAAATAATAACAGTTTAGGACTTTAGCAGAAATAACATCGAGTTGCAATGTTTAGAGCAGAAAACAACATGTTACATGAACTTATCATGGCAAACAAAGGCATGGCATGAATCTACTAATTGCATAGATCAAAAGTCCCTTCTGTCCATGAGCCAAAAGGCCAGAAAATATGATGGCACCCATGTAAACATGGCAAGTTATATTACAGATTCATACATGGCGGGAACAACAATAAGTAGGCATGTTGTGAGCTTGAACCACTCACCACAGAGCAATACATGGCATGGCAAGGCAACCAACAGTAAGAAGACATGTTTATGAAGCTAAGCATGGCAAGAGCAAGTTCATAGGGTGCATGGATCACTAGGAAACAATCATGGAAACATTGAACTTCATGTTAACAGGTTGACAGCAACATTTTTAAGCAACTTTGGAGCAAGATAACAACATGTTCCAGCAGGCTATAATTGCAACTAAGGGCATGAATGGATAGAGCTTGACATGTAGATCAAAACATGTTTATAGGAAATCTCCAGATTATGCATAGAATGATTAGTAGAAGCATGTTAACATAGCAACAAAATATAACAGAATCAGCCTAGCAAAACAGTAACAGCAAGTACACTACTTAACAAGCTCGATTCACTCACCACAAGTCATTGCATGACAAGATAAGCATAGCATCATCAAGAAGGCATGTTTGTGAAACAAACCAAGTCAAGAACAAGTCCATAGCATGCAAGGATCAAATATTGCAACCTTGGCCAAATTGAATAACAAGTAAACAATCTGGAAACATTTTGAAGCAAAAGTAGAGCACTCAAATGACAACATCCTAGGCTACTCCATAATTGCAAACAAGGGCATGAATGGATGAACAACAACCATATGTTCAAAACACCCTTCTTGAAGTATCTCAAAATATGCATGGATCTCTCGAGCATCAAGTTTATATGGCATCAAAATAACTGAGCAGGGACTAAAATCGCAATATCCACAAGCCTAGTTTGCATGCTTGTGCTAGTCACCAATTGATCAAAAATACATGGCATACACCTGGAAAGATGGCATGGCATAGATCAAGACACATGAGACATCAACCTCATAGGATGCACACATCAATCATGGCAAAAATGACAAATGAGCAAGTTATACAGGTTTAGTTAACATCAACATGCACTTTTCCAACAGCATTTCGGGCATCAAGATGAGCTCAAATGAATATGATGCAATGGAATGAAATGATGTACTCGTCGGGAACAATTTGACATATTATCGCCGAAAGCGACTCGGATCGAGATTTGATGGCATGAACATGGCATGAAAATGCAAACATTTGGGACTTGGTGGATAAACAGGGTCAACTCGGGTTACGGTTTCGATTGGTCGGAGCTCGCGGGAGTTGTGGCGGGAAGGCCTCGGGAAGCGAATCGGGGCAGGAGGTCTCCTCGGCCAGTTCTCGCCGGATCCGGCGGGGCAACAGGCGACCAGCCTTGTGGCCAGCTGGAGGCAGCAGCAAGGGCAGGCCGTGGGGCAGCAACAGGCCGGAGGGGCCCAGGCGGCCAGGCTAAGCGTGGCAGGCGGTAGCCTTGGCTGGGGCCTGGGCCAGGGGAGGGCTCCGGCCGGAGGCAGCGTGCCGGAGCGAGGCGCCGGCGGTGGCCTGGTGGCCGGCCCCTGAACCAGCACCTCGGCGCGGAAGGACTGCGGGGCGTGGCGCCCGGGGCTGTGGCGGCCAGGATCTTGGCGTGGGCGTTGCCATTGGTCGGCGGCGTGGCGGGTGGGATGGGCGTGTCCGACCCAGGCGGACATGTCCGGCAGGAGAAGAGGCTAGGGTTCATCTGGCGAAAAATCGAGAGGACACATATTTATAGGTAGAGGGAGCTAGGAGAGTCCAAATAAGGTGCGGTTTTCGCCCCTTGATCGTGATCGAAGCGACAAACATGGAGGGAGTTTGCTGTGGTTTTGGGCCACTTTGGAAGGGTGTTGGGCTGCAACACAAAGGGGCTTCCGGTTACCGGTTAACGTTGGTGTATCAAAGCGACCTCCGAATGACCAGAAACTTGACAGGCGGTCTACGGTGCTATACCAAGGCAGCGCAAACCTCGAACCATTCGAGAATGTTTAACACCGCTCAAACGAAGACCAAAGGGAAGCGGGAGGACATAAGTGCGGTTCAAAGCGGACAAGGGAAAAACTTGGATGCATGAGACGGACATGTATGCAAAATGAAATGCACATGATGACATGGCAAAATGCAACACCAACCAAATGACATGCAAGACAATAATGGACACGGCGCATCGAATCCGGGGCGTTACAACACTCCTCCACTAACAAGAGATCTCGTCCCTAGATCTTAGGACCGAGATGGAAGGGAAAATGGATGAGGTGAAACAAGAACTCAAGAGAAGAAGCAAAGAATCGAGAGCACTCGAGAAGAAGAAGGAAGCTGGAGAATGGCGAGAATCAGCTCATGGAATCGGATAGGCTATGAAATCACTCGTTCTAGAATGGTTAGAATGAGAAAAACGGATAAGAGAAGAATAGAACATGAACTTGAGAGGATGGAAAGATACTTGATGAACTCTTGAAGAATGAATTAAATCATGAAGAACCACCATGAAGAACTCCGGTGACAAAAGATGAGAGATAGAATGAAGGATGAAAGAATAAGATGAGCCTTGCGGTGATTTAGATGGAGGTTCGGCCAGATGGCGAGGAATATGAACTCGAGAAAAGAAAAGATGAAAGCACTTGGAACTAGAATTTATTCATCAAGAACAAACTCGAAGGAAGGGATTATTTACTTGGAGAAATAAGAATAAGATTTATTGTATGCTTATCCTTCATCAAATTAAATTGATGACAAGCAATGGATTTTGCATACTACTTATTCTTCTTGAAAAGGATTGAGGTGACATATTGAACTTGAGAAGGTCTTCTGAACCACGGTGGAATTGGAAAAAATGGTGAAAGAGAATGAATCTGGGAAGAATTAGAAGAACCAATAAGCTAGAGCGATTTAGATGCAAAAACAAAGAGATCATGAGCTGATTAAAGAACACTTGAGCAAGCGGGAAGAATATTGAGGAGCGAAGAGGCCGGATATAGAATAATTGGAGAACAAATCTGAAAACTTAGAGCGAAGAAATCTTCGAAAAGATGGCCTCCGGATGATCGAGAGAAAGCAACTCTGAAATGCTCGGATGGATGAAAAGAATTTGCATGACTTGAAACAATTTGATAGGATAACTCGAGCTAGCCTGAATCTCCGGGAAAGCGGACAAGATTTTAAGAAATCTTCTTCTTTGGTCTTCAAATGGCGGAAACACCACAAATTCTTGAGATACTCCGGAAGAATGAAAAGAGCAAAAGGTTGAATCGGCAATGAAAAATTGAAATCGATCTTGAAAAGGCATGTGGTGATGGAATCCATTCTTACATAACATTTGAGAATAGCTCAGGGAAATTAGAAGAGTCGGGTAAGATCACGGAAAAAGACACGTGGGTTAGGGCCCACTATAAAACACCGTTGAAAAGGATTGTTGAACAGATAATGATGCACGGACAAATGAAATATTTGAATGAGGTGACAACCTCGATTAATTGAACCGACGAATCTCTGAGATGTCTTGAACTCGGAAGGATTGAATGGCGAGAAAGCGAAGGGCAGGAAAACATTTGAGCAGGAAAGAATATAATCACTACGAAAATTAACGAATTGAATCCACGGAAAAGAAAGAGATGAAGAATGATGAGCAGGGCGAAATTCACGGTTGAAACAATTGAGGAAGCGAAGATGCTCCCACGAATGGAATTGATGGTGAAAAGACTCAAACTCGGGGAAGAAGAGGGTGGGGGCGGGAAAAACAAAGATAACTTGGAAGGAAACCGCGAATATCTTGAAGAAAACACGGTTGAAATCATTGAGGAAAAAAGCAAGACTTACGAGTAGGATGGATACTCGATTCAGACTCCGGTTCGAGGAAGAAGAAGGGGCGGAGGAAAACAACAATTGAGGATTGAACTTGACAGCGAAGAACTCAACTCGAAATGCACGGATGCAAAGAGGCGAGGAACAACGATCGGAAAACCAACTGCGTGATCCTAAAGAAAAATTTGAAGGGAAGAGGGTAGTTCAAAACACCTACATCAAGATTCCTTACAGGCGGCGAAGGGGGAGGAGTAAAAAATCCTACTCTCGATATAACTAGACTCGAAAATAGTTTTCTTCTAGACTCAACAACGACCCGACAATCAAGGGGCTCCTAAGGTCGGTCGAGGCTCGATACCAACTTGGCCCAAGATGCGACCTATCCTAAAGGAACTCGAAGGTCCACCAAGGATAAAGCGCATCTTGAAGGCGCTTTTGCAAGGTGGATATCATTACATCAACATTACATAATAGATGGGAAATACATAAGGCATACAATGCCAACGAATACAACAATACAACATACAAGAACAACATCCGACTACGGATGAATCATAAATAAAACTCAAACAATATCCACCCTGCTAGCCCAGGCTGCCGACCGGAACCTATCCCTGATCGAAGAAGAAGAAGAACTCAAGCAAAGCAAGCATCGCTCTCGCGTCAAGATCATCGCATAACCTGTAC
The DNA here is from genome assembly GCA_021437245.1 of Aegilops speltoides. Lineage (NCBI taxonomy): Eukaryota > Viridiplantae > Streptophyta > Magnoliopsida > Poales > Poaceae > Aegilops > Aegilops speltoides. The sequence continues at coordinate 8,993 of JAHHZJ010009403.1, forward strand.
CCACTGTTGTTGTAGTAATCATGAGCCACGAGGACTCAGCAATCCCATTACCATGGGTATCAAGACTAAAAGCTTAATGGGAAAGGAAGGGGTAAAGTGGTGAGGTTGCGGCGACTAAGCATGATATGGTGGCTAACATACGCAAATGAGGCGAGAAGAAGCAAGCGGAGCGTGTGAACTAGCAATGATCAAGAGGTGATCCGAACACCTACTTCGTCAAACATAAGAAACCGTGTTCACTTCCGGACTCCGCAGAAGAGACCATCACGGCTAACCCCTTGATTGATGCGTTTTATTTGGATCTGGTGTCAAGTTATCTACAACGGACATTAACAAATTCCCATCGCCACATAACCGGGCAGGCTCTCGAAGTTTAAACCCTGCGGGGTGTCCCAACAACCCATGACAAGCTCTCGTGATCAACGAAGGAATAGACCTTCTCCGGAAGACCCGATCATCTCGGAATCCGGTTTACAAGACATTTCGACAATGGTTAAAACAAGACCAGCAAGACCGCCGATCGCCGACAATCCCGATAGGAGCTGCACATATCTCGTTCTCGAGGCAACACGGATAAGCTAAGCGTCAGTAAGCGTAACCCAAGTTGCCAAGGATGATCCCCCGGTGCTCTAGTTTGGACCAACACTTAGACAAGCATTGGCCGGGGGCTGAATAAAGATGACCCTCGGAAGCGACTCCCAAGGGAAAAGTAGGTGGTGGTGAGAAAATGGTAAAACCAATGTTGGGCCTTCTTTGGAGAGTTTTATTCAAAGCGAACTGTCGGGGGTCCCATAAATCACCCGACCGTGTTAGGAGCATAAAATCCGGAACATAACACCGGTATGATGGAAACTAGGTGCAAGAGTGGAACAAAACACCGGGCATAAGGCGAGCCTTCCACCCTTTACCAAATATATAGATGCATTAATAATATAAGAGATATTGTGATATCCCAACAAAACCCTGTCCACCATGGAGAAATCTTCAACTTCACGCAACTAGCAATGCTATAAGAGGGCTGAGCAAGCGGTAACATAGCCAAACAACGGTTTGCATAGGAAGGTGTCAAGGTTAGAGGTTCATGGCAATATGGGATGACTTGAAGAGCAAAAGATAGGTAGCGAGCATAGCGAAAGAACGAAGCAACTAGCATAGCAATGATAGTAGTGAGATCGAGGTAGCGTCATCTTGCTGAAATCCCATAGGAAGAAAACGAGTCCATGAAGAAGATGAAGCCACAAAGGCGACCACCGTGAGCGAGCGAATCCTCACGATCATGCAGAAGCAGGGAACTATCGAGAAGAAGGACACAACATGGTAAACACACCACACATGAACAAGACATGATGCACAACAAGCATGATGCATGACAAAGCTACATGAAGCTACTCATGGCAAGAGATGATGCAAACAAGAACAACACATCAAGGCAAGTTTAAATGAGGCCGGGAACAACATATAACAATTCCGGTAAGTCCTCATAAGCAAATTTCGAAATTGGTCCAGAACTGAATAAACCTTATGTTCAAGTTGTTAAACAGCAAGTTAAGATGCACCAAGATGATCTACACGAAATTTTAGTCAAGTTACATATAAAGTTCATTTAGTTGAGACTCGGCCTAGAAGATATGAGCAAAACAAGTTAAGCATGGCATTGATGCAAAATGCATACAAACATCAAGCAAACACCTCAAAACAAGGATGCAACATGATAATATGAAGCTACATGCAAAATCAAGGAAGTTTGATATAGAGCACACTCAAAAGCGAACAGCGGTGCAACACACACACACTATACAAGTCATAACAACAATCTATCCATAACAGCAACTAGGCATCTTGCAAGCATCAAAACAACATGCTACAGCACCCCAACATAATAACAAAAGGCATGGGCATGAAATACACGTAAAGAATAACAAAACATGAACACTGAGCTATCTCTAGAAACCACTAGAACATGCTCCAAAACACATGGTAAGATTGCAAATAATAACAGTTTCAGACTTTACCAGAAATAACATCAGGTTGCAATGTTTAGAGCAAGAAAACAACATGTTACATGAACTTATCATGGCAAACAAAGGCATGGCATGAATCTACTAATTGCATAGATCAAAAGTCCCTTCTTGACGATGAGCCAAAAGGCACAGAAAATATGATGGCACCCATGTAAACATGGCAAGTTATATTACGATTCATACATGGCAGGAACAACAATAAGTAGGCATGTTGGTGAGCTTGAACCACTCACCACAGAGCAATACATGGCATGGCAAGGCAACCAACAGTAAGAAGACATGTTTATGAAGCTAAGCATGGCAAGAGCAAGTTCATAGGGTGCA
>JAHHZJ010009404.1:0-21427 GCA_021437245.1 Aegilops speltoides
AATGTCTTGAAAATTCACTCCAAGTTTGGCGTCCTTCAAGATAACATAATACCCTCTTGTCTATCGAAAACTTTCTCTTGAAGCTCTTCAAAGAAAGGAAGATCTTGAAAAGCTAAGAGTGTGTTATGAAGATCTTGAAGGGCGTGATTCATTACTAGCTCAACAAATCAGCCTTCTGGGAAAATTTGTTCCTCCATGCTTAAAGTGCATTGAGCGTGAATCGCTAATTCTTCACGGATGTTCAAATGCTTCAAATTGTTACAAATTCTTCATCGCCTCTGCTATCACTAATTCCTCATCGAGGACATTGCTATATCACTACAATCATTTTGAAGAATTGTACATAGGGCATGTACAAAAGCCTCAAAGGGCATCGACACTTTGTGATGTGCTCAAAAGCAGATCCTCAAAAAACCCTAGGAAAGAGGTTTGCCTTTGAGAGAAACTCAATGCTGATGGAACATATTGGAAGCTTTGGCGGATCCCAAAACCTCATGGGTTCTTTGCAAAGGGACCTCCATTGATCCATCCTTATCGGCTTTAATGTGAATCTCCTCATTCTTCGATGAGTCATTTGACTCAACTATAAACTGTTCAAAAATCGAATGGTGAAGTATTTGCTAGATATGTTGGCACTAAGCTGCGAGAGCGGTTCCCCTATGAAAAAATCTGGGTTCCCAAAGTTGTGTTGAAAGTCTTGGTGAATGTCCTCATGACACCACCGTGAAAACGGATCAAATTCCATATGGACAAACTCTTCATAGGATCCAAGTCCTCATTGGACCAAATTCTTCACAGGATCAAATTCCTCAAGGGATCAAAGTCCTCATATGATTATCATCGTGCTAACAACTTGTCTCGCGAGGGTAGAGCTAAGGGCTATGAATATGTGCATTATTCTTCAAACCATTATGTTCATAAGTCCTCGAAGAATTACTCTTATTCATATGCATACCTAACCCCTCTCATGCTAAGCGAAATGGTTTGGCATCTTTGCCACCTTTCTCACATGGTGCTCGCAGGATGATGAACTCTTTGCCACCCCTCCGATGTGGGTGGTGAAGAAAAGAACTAATCTCTTCTGCGAGGTCAGGTCTCGGCGTGCTCTAACGTCTGAAGAATTTCTTGGGACGACAAAATGCTGAAAGGGCAGGCGAATCATGATGAAATGAACTTTCATTTCACGTCCTCATCTATTATATCTTTCTTTGCTTGATGAAATTCATCGATGAACTTGATATCATATTCTTCATGATGAAGCATATGAGATTATGCTACACTAATTCATCTGCGGATGATCAACCCAAAACCTGAATGGGTCCTCGATAGTGGATGTACAAATCACATGATTGGTGACAAGAATCTATTGATGGATGCTCCTTATCACCTTCACCTCTGAAGCATATCATCTTTCTTGACAAAGGCAAAAGTCGGTATTGGGTCTTGGTAAGGTTGCTATCTCTAAGGATAAGCACATGGACAAAGTCATGCTTGTTGAGTCCTTAGGATACAATCTCATGTCGATCTCAATGCTTTGTGATCTTGATATGGTTGTTGTCTTTGGCAAATATCGTTGTGTTGTGATTATGGGTGACAATTCCAAAGTCTTGAAGGCTTTAGGAGAGGAGATCTGTATATTGTTGATTTCTCTGGGACCACAACCAGCCGTGTGTTACTTGCAAAAGCTTAAAGGCTGGCTATGGCATCGCGACTTGGTCATGCGAGGCATGAGGAATTTGAACACGCTTGCAAGAAGAAGCATGTCATTGGCATTGAGAATGTCAAATTCCTCAAGGATCCTTATGCGGAGCATGTGAAGCGGAAAAATGACCAAGGCCAAGCATCCAGGAAGACTATCATGACCACTACCGTCCATTGAATTGCTTCACATGGACCTCTTGGACCTAATCATTATTCAGCGTCACTAATGATGCATCTTATATGGTTTTGTCATTGTTGATGATTATTCTCGATATACATGGGTACATTGTTGCCTACAAACATGAAGTGCGGGAAGTCTTCAACGATTTTCTCGAGGGCTTCAACCAACTTTGGGTGAAGATCAAGCATATCGGTAAATGGGCGGTTCAAAATTCGGTCTTGATGCCTATCTTGATGAACTTGGTATTACTCATGAATTATCTGCTCCCTATACTCCTCGGCGAAATGGCGTCGTGGGCGCAAACGAACTCTTGTTGAGATGGCTGCACTATGCTTGATGAATACAAAGCCCTCCGTTTTTGGATTGATACAATTTTTGCCTCCACATCATCAACAAGTATTCTTCACAAATTCTTCAAGAAGACTTCCTATGAACTCCTCCGACAAGAAACCCAATGTGAGTTATTTCAAAGTCTTGATTGCTAAATGTTGGATTAGAATCCTCACAAACTCTAAATTTGCAGAAAGCACATGAAGGTTTATGCTTGGTTCTGGAAAGGACTCGCACAGAGTCTTCAACATTGTTCTTCACAAGATTGTTGACCTTTAGATGTCGGATTCGATGAAACTAATGGCTGCAAAGAGGCACCTACCTTCGTGTTAGATGAACCAGCACTGAGGATGCTATCAAGCTCAAAACAGCGAGGATGTCATTCCTCTTGAAAGAATCTGTTGAAGAATTCATTCCTTTCTGAAGAACTCGAGTGATACGAAGAACATGATGAGGAAAATGGTCTTGAAGAAAATCTGATCAAAATCCTCGGACAACCCACTCATCCCCTTGCAAAAAGAAGTGCAAGTGGAAAGATCATCGATGACATTAAGCGCACAGTCCTCTCACCGCTCAAAAGCCTCACCTTATCTAACTTTTGTGGGCACTATGCTTTTGTTTCTATCTCGAGCCCACTAAGGTAGATGAAGCATTTACGGGCGAAGGTGGATTCGGGCTATGCAAGAAAAATTACATCATTGAGTTGAACAATGTGCAGGAATTGGTGTCCCCGGATCCTCATAAGCATAATATCATTGGCACAAAGTGGATCTACCGAACAAGCAAGATGAAAATGGCCTTGTGGTGAGGAATAAAGGCACGACTAGTAGCTCAAGGCTACACGAGTTGAAGAATTGATTTGATGAAACTTTTGCACTGTTGCTAGACGGGCTATTGCATTTACTTGCTTTGCTAACCATCATGATATCATCTTATATCAAATGGATGTGAAAAGTGCATTCCTCAATGGTAAGCTTGAGGAAAAGTATATGTTGCTCAACCCCAGGTTTTGAAGATCCCAAGAATCGACAAAGTCTTGAGACTCAATAAGGCTCTTATGGCCTCAAGCAAGCCCCTCGGGTGGTATGACACATTGAAGGAATTCTTGTGAAGAATGGCTTCACAGGTTCACTTGACCCTACTCTTTTACTAAATCATATGATGGTGAACTTTTGTGTGCCAAATATATGTTGATGATATTATCTTTGGCTGTACTAACCAAGATATAGTGATGAATTTGCCTATATGATGAGTGAAGAATATCAAATGTCTATGATGGGAGAGTTGAAATTCTTCTTAGGTCTTCAAATTAAATGGAGAATGGCATATTCATATCTCGGAGAAATACCTCAAAGATGTCTTTGGAAATTGGCATGCAAGATTGCAAAAGCGTCAAAATTCCTATGCCCACAAATGGCCATCTATGCGATGAAAATGGTATTGATTTGATCACAAGGTATACGCTCCATGATTGGTTCTTTATTGTACTTATGTGCATCTAGGCCATATAATGCTTAGTGTTTGCATGTGTGCCCGATTTCAAGCTGAAAGGAATCACACCATAAGGTGTGAAGCATATTCTTGATATCTAGCTCACACCAACACTAGGATTATGGTACCCAAAGGGCTCGCTTTTGATCTCATTGGATATTACACTCGACTATCTTTGGTGATCGTGTGGACCATAAGTCAACTCGGCACTTGTCATTTCCTCGGACGATCTTTGGCTTTGGTCCTCGAAGAAGGAACTGGTATCCTTTCTCTTCTTTGGTGAATACATTCTCTTTCTCATCTTTGTGCTCAACTGCTTTGGATGAAACAAACCCTCAAGGACTATGGCGTCAGCGTGAAGAATGTGCCTCTCCTCTGCGACAATGAGAGTGCCATCAAGATTGCTCACAACCAGTTACTTTCGAAGACTAAGCACATCGTTCGTCATCATTTTCTTCGTGATCATGTGTTGAAGGCGATATCTCCATCGAGCATGTGGGCGAAGAACAACTAGCGATATCTTCACTAAGCCCTTGGATGAGAAGAATTTTAGCAAGTTGCGGTGTGAGCTAAATATCTTAGAATCTTGAATGTTCTTTGAAAAGGACACACATCCTAACCCTTATGCGGAATTGATGACTTAGATTTGCAACACATGAAAAGCGTTTTCTTCAATCAATGAAGAATAACACTCTAAGTGTGAAGAAATTAATGAAGAATTTGATTCCCGAGAACCCTCGACAATTATGCGGTTATGCAAAATCATCATTCTTATCGGTGGGTACCCAACCACAAAAGTTGAAAATCTTCAATTTGAGTTTTCCTCATTTTGAAATTCCTGGTTTTCAAATTCTTCAACTTTGCAAAATCTTCAATGTTTAGTTGTTTTTCTTCATTGGCTATATAATATTGAGTTTATGTCCTCTACAACATTCACTTATTGCTAATTTCTTCAAGTTGTGATTTTACTTAAGTGAATGTGATGGGACCCTTCCCCTCTATTATACTCAACCAATCTATTCACAAATTCTTCAATGCGTTCATTGAAACTTCGTTCAAAGTCTTCACTTGTCCTTGGTGAAGAAATTGCGAGCGAAATTTTAAACAAATCTTATCCGATTTTGGTTTTACCGCTCAAACCGTTCCGCTCCCCGATACATTAGTTTAATCACCCCGATCTTACCAATCTCATACGCACCGATCGTGGGTGACACATGTCGTGAAGGAGAAAGGCGGGGGCATGTTAGTCCCAAAATCTTGGGAACAGTTTTTCAATGGTTTAAATACCCCTCCTTCCCACTTCATTTACTCCTTTCGATCGTTTCTCGCTCGAGCTCTCCTCAAACCCTAAGCGCCCCGCTACTTCCATCGCCGTGGTGAGGAAGAGCTTTTGCCCTCGACCCGTGCCCGTCGTACCTCCTGGCGGAAATCTTCACTCCCGCCGCCGTGTGGCCTCTCCCTCTGCCAAGTTAGGGCGTGGAAGATCTAACGTGGAACTTCACACAGTTCATTCCGTTGTCGTGTTCTTGATTGGGTAATTAAAAATCACTTTTATTACTCACTTTGATTCTCAAATCTTTAGAAAATCTTCAAAGGTGTTTTTGGTTCTTCAAATCTTCACATATGAACACCTCCCACTATATGCTCTTGATTTATCTCTCTAAGCATTCATTTCTTCAAGATTCCTCAATTGGGGATTTTCAATCGTACAACTCTGGAACCTAAGGCAAAAGGCTTAGTGAAATTCCTCAAACTCAAGCGGTCAAATTCCTCAAAACTTGTTCCTTTTGAAAAATCTTCGAGGCATATGACCTCTCCAAATTCCTCCCCACACTCTTTTCCACAGGTACTCATGTCCTTCTTTGAATCACTAGGTTCTCATCAACTTAACTCATTTGCATTCCTCGGAAAAGCGCATACTTCTTGAGTGCTCTATGTTCAAATTCCTCATCGAAGAAAATGGCGAAGGCAAAGAGACATGGAAGGGAGGAAAAAACCGGAGGTCATTTCCTTTGAGATCACGATGAAATATACAAAATTCTTGCACACTAATGAAGCCAAGTTTGGCAAGAGACCAAAAATCAGGCAAAGTCCGAGGAGGATAGAAAGAAGATGGGCCGAGAATGGAGGGAATAGCTATGTTACTCCCAAGTACATGGAAATTGCCTTAAATCCTCCATGCCCAAGAGCTCCTTTGGCACTGGATCGTTGATCCCCAACATCAAGCGTGGTGAAACTTTCTGAAGAATGGTCTAGGCGAAAAAGGCAAAAGGCCAAGGGCCGTTGAGGAAATTCAATGAGGATTCTTGCTTTGCTGCTGCGGGAGCCCTTGGTCGGCCAAGAAATCAATCCGAAGAAGCCTGCTCCAAAGCCAAGTGCTTCACCATCAGCGCCCTCCGGATTCCTCCCGCCCCTCCACGGCAAATTCCTCAATCTTTGCTCCTCCAAATCCTCGGACTCCTCCAAGTCCTCAACCCATGCATCTTGCAACATGTCAAAGGACTCAAGGTTTCTCAATTTAACGGTGTCTCGGCAAGTTCCTCTTTCCAATGTCCTCATCAGGCCCCCTGTTGAAGACAAAAGCAAATTTGGGCCGCGGTCCTCGGCCAGTCCAAAGAGAAACGGTTGCATTCAACGTGCCCTCGATGATGAAGCCGATGAAGAACTTGGAAATCATCGAAAGAGGAAAAGGCGCTAGAGCCAAAGAACAATTTCCTCTTTACGGATCGAAGAAATCCTTGACCATCGACCTATGGCATCGGGATCCAAACACTCCCATCGGATGCCCTTGACTCTGGTCAAAGTCATATCTGAACCATTTCATCCTGAAGAAAATGGAAATTTGAAAAGGCTCGTAAAAAGAACACAAGCGGAAAGGAGAAGCTTCTCGGGAAGAACATCATAAACTTGTCTGAAGAACTTTAAAAGCTCAATCTGAAATTCAAGCCTCCAAGGTTTGATGCATACAATCTTGATTGGAAGGGCCAAGGTGAGATTTGTCAATTTTGAAAAAATGACAAGCACCCATAACAAAAAAATCCTCGGTAAGACTACCTTTCGCTTTTTGAAAAAATTCCGACCTTGATGACTTTCACATCGATGAAAACTAAGTTCGGGTGATGACTCCATTCCATTGAAGAAATTCAGGGGCATCCACTAGTGGTGCTGAAAAACGAAAGATGGCAACCGGTTTGGCTAAAAAGCCCCCGGCTCTCCTCCCCAACACCAACTCCAATTCTTCTACGCCTAAGTGAAGAAGACAAAGGTTAAAACGAGCTGCTGAAGAAAGGAAGGCATCCTGCGTCAAATTCTTGGTGCAAGAAAATGAACCAATGACCACGATTGAAAATCCTATTGATATTCCCATTTCCTCCTGTCGTCAAAAATTGTTCCTTATGGAGAAGATTACGATCCCAAGCGGATCGATGAAGAAAATCAATCATTCTCCTCGGAACAGCTTGATGAAAAATTGAATGGAAGCATTCCCTTCACCCGGTCGTTCCTCACCCATGCCTGGTTCCACGGTGAAGAGGATGGTGTTGAGAAGTGAAAATGAAATGAAAGGCGTGGATATTGGGTGCACTACACGGTGATGAGCGATGACTTTTGGGAAATCGCATCCCAATACTCCTCTCTTCCTCGGATTCAACAAGTTCCTCGGTCCCGGCTACAAGCTTCAATTGGGCTCTGAAGAAACTCATCCCACATCTTTTAATGAGGAAATTCCGCCGCTGCTGAAGAACTTCTTTGTTGATCCCAGTTACAAGAAAAGGAACGAAATTCCTCTTTGAAGAACACAGATTGCGATTGGAGGTTGTCTTGCAAATCAGACATTCCTTTGAAACGAATCCATTCTAGCAAAAAATTCAAATGAAGACTTCTTTTACGACATTGTTCTTCACTTCTTATAATCCATATGACTCTCGCATGAGGAAAAACGGACTCCAACTCAAGCCAACTTCTATTCCTCGTTGCTTTTGACAAGGACAAGATCTTGACCATGAGCATATTCCTCATGTGGATATGGAATCATTGCCATGCTTGGTCGTCCTCGGGTTATCCACGATCGGGGGTTCTGAATTTCCTTGGATATCGTTTTGGAATTTCGGTCAAAACCGGGGATCTCGGGTAGGGGTCCCAAAGCTGTGTCTGGCGGATGGTAACGGGGCGAGGGACGATGTTTTTCCAGGTTGGGCCCTCTCGATGGAGTAAAACCCCTTCTGCTTGATTAATATTGATGATATGGGTAGTACAAATGGATCTACCACGAGATCAAGGCTAAACCGAAACTAGCCTATGGTATGATTGTTGAGATGTGATGTTAGTCCTACGGACTAAGGCCCTCCGGTTTATAGAACAGGGAGGCTAGGATTACAGTCGGTTACAATGGTGAGATCTACTATCCGTATTAAGCTTGCCTTGCCAAAAAGTACCTTGGACCAGGGGAGTCTTCAATCTTCTATCTTGTAGTAGGAAGGATATTGATAGTCGGTGTCCGGACACCCCCTAGTCGGGACTCCCTCGTACCCCAACCGGTCTTCAATGGCGATAAGTCCGGCGTGCATAATGTTGGCATTGCAAAGGCGGGTTCCTCCTTTGAATAATCCGGAGAAGGTAATGAACACCGGGATAGTGTCGGCTCGCAAAATAAATTCCACATTCCGTAGAGAATAAAATATACCTTAGCTCAATCTCGGCGCATTTGGGTGACATCCCCAGCCAAGCCCTCGTTTTAATTGTTTTTCTCCCCACCTCGGCGTTTAAAGGGCGGTTTCATTGCCGTCTTGCAGCGGTCGTGTTCCCCTTATTCGGATTCTCATCAATTGCGTGGGTAACCGCGGCCTTGATGGTGGCGCTTGGAGAATCAGTTTTATCGAGCGGGGGAACACATAGTTTAGTCCGCCTTATAAAGGGATAAGTTCACCTTCCACCTGCCTTCTTCCTCCTTTGCTCATCCACCTCTGGGACTCAAGCTCCAGCGCCCCTCGCGCATCTCATCTCGACCCTCTTGAATATGGGAGGGAGGTAAATGGATGGCCTCCAGCTAAGGAGGAGGACATCGAAGCTCGCGGATACCTTTCGGCGATCCGCCCGGGCGCCCGGCGGGGGCTCATCCCCACCCGGGCCTCATGGGGTTCTTCCTCCCCCTTCCTCCCTGATGGGCTTTCCCTCCATCCATTGTCCAGGGGCTCATGTTTACCCTGGTTTCCACGATGGCGGAACTTCATCCTCAACATGTCGGCGTTTATTGGTGTCGAGCATTTCTGTCGGCCCCCCCGTGGCTCAAGACCTTGAGCGTCAAAAGGAAGGTTGTGAAAAGGGGCAAAGCGGAATCGGGCGCCATGTTAAAATTGCGTCCTTCTAGAAGGACCCGTGGATTCCGTCAAGGGGGGCGGGGTGGTTCTACATAGGCCCTAGCTGAATGGGGGCCCCAATTTAATCTGGAATCCCACGCTCACTTCGGAAAGAAGGGCTTGGTGGGGTGATCTGGGTGGGGACGAGCCTGCATCAAAGAAATGGTGGCAATAGGCTCCGGCTCGTCGACATGGTCTAGGTCATCTCCTCCCGGATTCTCCCATAAACGGGCATTCAATTGGGGAGTTTAATCGAACGCACGGACATTGGCGGGCTCTTGATACAACATCTGAAGGTGCAGGGGTCTTTGTTCAAGGGCCCCCCGTCCGACCGAATCCGGGATTCAGCTCGCATCCGGGGGTAAGTGATTACCCCATTCGGGACACTTGTGATGATTAGATTGACTCTAGCGAGGTTTTAATCGCCTCTTCCTTTGGCGATTTGGATGGAAAGGCCAAGCTGCTCATCGCCCGGCTCCCGGGAAAAGAACCGGTGGGCCTTTCTTAGCGGTTTGGATTCCCCTGCGTGTCTTGGGAGAAAGAAAACCAAAGGTGGCCGGGGGACTCGAAAGTTCCCTTCAGCATCGGCGGCGAGGACTCCTCCCGAAGGCGAGGAGGAGGAATACTCTCTGGAGGAGGAGAAAGAAGGAAGGCTTCCCGTCGGGGGGCGAAGGGTCAAGAGGGGAAACTATCCCCGGACGGTTCGCCAACATCGGCGTTGGCGGATGAATCCTCAAGGGCGGGCCTCGTCGGATCGTAAATACTCGGATCATTTATATGGCGTATTTTTCCGTCCGCAAGTATCCTTCTAACCCGCATTCTATATTAGGGCCATGGATGATCTTCCCGCTTCGATGGCGGGTCTTTGGGCCGTCGGATGTAAACTCCATCCCGACCACCTCTACCCGGTGAAAAAAAGGGGCGGCGGAATCCAGAGGACCCGGGAGAGGCTCGGGGTGCCATCGACCCCCGGACTTCGTCTGGCTCTACCTCGGAACCGTGGCGGTTCATCCGGCCCTGAAAGAAGGCGGGGCCGTGGCCGTGCCTTCAACCGGGCGCGGATAACTCTTTGGGCCAAAGCGCTTCCATCGAGGAAACCGCCTCTCATGAGTCCGGTGAAAATCCCGGCTGCCAAAGGCGGGTGACCCCTTGGCCTTCTAACGGGCTTTGAGGTAAGGTTTAAAATTATGTAATGTAATACCACATAGGGCCCCGATGCTTAGTTAGGTGTTGGAAAAAAGTGGACTAAGGATCTAACTATCTGAGGGTTTCTAAAAATATGTCAATATGGGTTTGCAGGCTGCCTTTACTTCTGGCTGTGGCCCGGAGGTGGCGGAAGAAGGGTTGGGGGAGCAAGAGCTCGGCCAAGCCAAGAGGCGCTCGAGGAAAAAAAGGTGAATAACACCACTTGAAATAAGTACCTTCGAAAAGGGTTTTGGTTGCAAACAAAATTAATAAGGATAATATTTTTCAGGGGCCACTAGGTGGAGCCAAGATCCTGTCCGTGGTGAGGCATTGCCCCAGGCGGGTGGCGAAAAACAAGCCCCGTGGCGAAGTTCGGCAGAGCTCCGGGCTCTCATGGAAAAAGCATGAGAGTTTGGGCGTGACTCAAGACTTCGGGTGAGCTTGCCTCGTCTCAAGTGCCAATCCATGGGGGCCAAAGGCCCTTGAGTGGGACATAAAAAGATGGCGGGGGTGGCCTTTTCATGGAAGCGACCGTTAATGTAAATCGGATCACCGGGGACTCTCGGGGTTTGCGGTCTGGCGTGGTGCTCGATTTGCCCGCATTCTTCGTGGGAGGAGGGAGTTGCAGAAGGTCTTGGTCTCGTATCTTTGGGCCGCCATCCGTGCCCCCAGCGACCGGGAACAGTTGGTCGAACTCCCAAAATGGAGGAGGCTTGAAGGGCCTCATATCTATGGCTGGCGGGTGCGCAGCTACTTTGGCCTTTGCTAGTGGATGCATGCCCGGTGGATGTGATCAGCGCTCCTTTGTATTGGGGCTTTGTCGGGCCCCCGCATAAAGGTCTGGGGCAAAGCTGGATCGGACCTCACGGATCCGCCCCGCGGGCAAGGGCATCGTCGGGGCGTTATTATAAAGTTGTCTGCGGGGGATATGGGATGGTGCCCCAAAATGTAATTTTGAATGAACTTCTGTATTTTTACGGATGGAAACTTCGTCCTATGCCTGCAACTCTTGTTTAATTTAAAATTACCTTCTATCGGCGTTTGTAAAAAGAGATGGCAAGTCGTTGGCTTGACCCCGAAACCCCAGTCTTTGGGTGTTTGGTGATAAACTTGGCACTCTTGTTCCCATTATTGGGTCCATCTGGGGCTCAATGGAACAAAGCCCGGACTTATATTTGAACACTCTCTAGCCATAAATTCTATAATTTTAAATTTGGTGAAGCCGGTACGGAAGCCGAATCCGGGCGCTATCCGCCTTTCGGACATCATCCGGAACCCCGGCGGCATGAGCCTTTAGGGACCGAAGAACCTCTTGAGCAGCGACCGGTCTCTCGCACTATCATGCCGGTCGTTTTAGCTTTCTCCTTTGGCGTTAACGGCTCAACGGATTCCGTGGTTCTCCAGTCTACCTTAGCCACAGGCGTGGCACCAAAACATGGGGCCAAAACCAACTATTGACCCAAGACATGATTAACTGATTCATATAATCGATAAGTTGAGGGCCTTGTGAAAGTGTTGGACTTAATCACACCATAATCAAACGAAGCATCTGGCGTTTGGCCGTACCAAAGTATCTGGTGCAAGATGTCATATAATGAATCATATGTAAGAAAAGCAAATTGTAATGAAAAGGTAATATACTTGCAAAAGGAAGTGCTCGTTATTTATGAAGGTGCGCTAATAAGCGGTGATACAAATAGTCGATAAGCAAGGTTTGGACTAAGTTAACATGTCCCCTCGAGGATGAGCTCGGACTTGGTGTATGTAATTGAATTTAATGCTCGTAATTGAGACCACGATTGTTAAAATGACCTTTTAATCCTTGTTGCATTGGGTTTGAGTCGCCATCGGACGACAGGTTAATGGAGTCGTATCATAAAAAAAAAAGATAAAAAAAATAAAAACAAGGGGGCATAAATGTGGCCTGGTGGTCGACCGCACTCTTTGTTCCTTTGCCCCTTTCCTGTGCCCATGGTATCTCAAAAGCGTAATGATGTCGGCGGTGTTATTCTTGTGATCATTGGGGGGTTGGGGCCGCATTATCGTGTGCTCTGATTTGCTTGGTTGGCATTGCTCGGGGCGTTTCTTGTGTCGGCTTTTTAGTTCGGACTTGAAATTGCAGAAGGCTGCTGTATTCTCTGCATCTTTATTTCCTCCGTCCGGGGCGTTCCGTATTCCCATTGCCAATGACTCGAGGGACGGCATTTTGAGCTTTAGGTATGTAATGAGGCCATTGAATTTTTAACGCGTTCGTCCAGCGGGGCATATAGCTTTCGGAATGGGACTATTGAAGATTAACTCTTGCTTTGGAAATTATCAGGGGATCGAAGACCACTTCGGTGTGGGACTTTCAGTTGCTTCCCTCCCGGATGACACCTTTGAAGGTTGTCTTTGGTTTGATCCTAGATGGGTCTATGCCCATTTTGCGCCTTTTTGATACGGAAAGGGTGCTACGGTCCATCGGGACTCTTGTAGGGAAATCCATCGCGATTGGGTCTAAGACCAATCGGCCGAATCCCCATGGCGTATGCTGGTCCGGATGGTCGTCGATCGAAAGTGATCGGACGGAGGACCATGGATTGAACTTTGGGGGGCTGCTCCATCGCGTGGCGTCCGTGGTCGCCTTCCTCTCCCTCTTGGGTATGGGTGCTATATCATATTCACCGTCGCCTTGTGGAAACCCTTCATCCTCTATTGTTCGTGGGGGTCTCTTCCTCGTCGTGCTATTTAGCCCCTTGTCATTGTTTTGACAATTAACGGCCCTGAAACCCCAATCTCTATTGGTGTGATTATGGCTTTTGAATGCCATGTATCGGCATGGCGGTCAGATTCGGTCCAAATTGGGCCGGACCGGGTGGTTCTTTTAAATGGCTTCTTGTTGACGAGTTTGGAGCCTCGGAATCCGGCATTACTTTATTCCTTGTTCGCCGTTAACGGCGCTTGTTTTGATTGGCGTGACCCGTTTTGTCCTTAGTGTCGGCGCGAGTTTTTGCGGAGATTATTCGTGGCCTTGTTGTCCTCTCCCCAAGCGGGTCATTAATGATGTGAGGGCTGCCATGGATTTGGCTTTTCGGTGCGGGCTAGCCATTAGTCCCGGATTTTTTTGAAGGCGCAGGGCCTCCGTCCGGACGTTGGCGATTTGTTCTTCTTCGTCAAGAACAAGTCGAAATTTCGGCGATTAAATCAGCTTTGAATAATGTGGCTTAGGTCCCGGCATCGGTGGTTACATATGTGCCTTGGAAGTTATCAAGGGAGCGGCCTCTGGTCTTCCCAACACCCAATTGACTCTGCGGGCTGTTAAGCCAATGCGGGCTGGTCCTTTAAGCAGTGGGAGGTATTTGATGGCGTGGAGATGCGGCCGGGCCATATGGATGTGGAGAAGATAATCCTCGATCCCCTGCGGGGCTTTGTGCCACCATAAGATTCGATATTCTGGGTTTAAACCCTTGGGATCTGATCCATTACCGTCGATGAAGCATACTTGTTGGCGCCCCATTGAGCAATATCGCGGCGCGCTCGGGGTAGCTATGTTTCGGGGCGTTATTCCCCGGCGGTATTAAATTGGGTGGTAAGGCCCGTGATCCATAGATGGATCGAGATTATCTTCTTTGTCCTCAATATGTCTAAAAGTCGGTGCGTTCCCTTTTGGCCTCACTTTGGCGGTCGAGTCGTCTTTTGGGGGCTGAATGCCTCCTTCCGACCCGGGGTGGTTTGGTCACCATGTCATCGTTGGTGATGAAGGTATTACTTCCTCCTCTGTGGGGGGCATTGCGTCTTAGGTAACTTTTGGAGGGGCGTTCGAGTTTATACTCTTGCCGGGACCTCGGTCCATCGTCGGCCCGGGAATCTGATCGACGCTTTGTTCCCTTTTTCTTTAGGCTGCTTCCCGTGGCGATAAACTGCGCAAGCGCTCTTGTTGAAGGGGTCCTCGTCGCAATTCGTCATCGTTGAGGCTTGCCGTCTTGGAGGGGGCATGTAGTTATCGTCCTCAACCCCCGTTTGCTGCCCTCTCATGGGGCTTGCTTCCGCGTCCTCTGCGAGTCGTGCGGGAAGGTTATCTTCGGCACTCTCCGGGGTGTTTTGTCTCGGTGCGGAATCTTCATTCTTCGTGGCGGGATTTTGGCGGCCTTTGGCGTCGGCGTTTGGGCTGCTTCTTTGAAAGTCTACCTCTGCGCTTTTTCCTTCTTTGGGGTATCCACCATGTTCGTCAATGATGAGGTGGCCTTCCTCCAATGGGTGGTTCCTGTTCTCCGGCATGGGTCCATGGCGTCGATGTCGATGGTCTAGCATGTCGGTTAAATCCTCGGCGGTGGCCACAAAGTGGGTGGTGGGTGGCTCCAAACCGTCGTCGAACTCCAACCATCCGGCGTCGGCCGGGACCCTCTTAGCGGAGATCCTTGAAATTGGATATCACCAAAAGCGAGTCTGGAAAATGTCGGCGGTGAATTCCTAAGCCTTTCCGGATTAATTGGTAAGGCGGGAGGCTAGTCGGCGAGTCGGCGCCTCCGGATCACAGTTGGGGGGCGAGTTGGTAGGCTCCATCGCCGTGGATGTTGAAGCCCCGGGCGTCTATCCCCGACCCTCGATATCGTCGGCTCCGGGCTATGCAAGCGGATCTCGACCTCAAGCATTGTCGGAGCTAAATCATGCCCATCGTCCGCGGTGCGGGTGGCTGGTTTGTCGAAGATCAAGTCTCAGCGGTCTCCCGTGAAGTTTAAACAGAATCCGGGTGCGGGGTAACTTCGATCTGCTCGGATGGCCAAGGTGGCCCGGGTGCAAAGCCCCGGAATCGAACTGTCGGGGAAAAAGTCTCACCACGGACGCGTTGATGGTTGAAGATGCCCGAGCCTATCGGTGGCGAACGGAGGAACTCTCAATAAACACCAATGTGTTCAAAACGGATCTCGGGTGGGGTCCCGGCTGTGTCTAAGCGGATGGTACGGAGGCGAGGACATGATGTTTTTACCGAGTTGGGCCCCTCGATGGAGGTAAAACCCTCGTCTGCTTGATTAATATTGATGATATGGGTAGTACAAAATGGATCTACCACGAGATCAAGGAGGCTAAACCTAGAAGCTAGCCTATGGTATGATTGTTGAGATGTGATGTTAGTCCCCTCGGATTAAGGCCCTCCGGTTTATATAGAACCTTAGGAGGCTAGGGTTTACAGTCGGTTACAATGGTAGGAGATCTACATTCTGTATGCCAAGCTTGCCTTCCGCCAAGGAAAGTACCTTAGGACACATTTGAGTCTTCAATCTTCTATCTTTGTAGTATGGGAGTCTGGCGGATATTGATAGTCGACTGTCGGACACCCCTAGTCAGGACTCCTCGGGAATGAAGAACTCATTCTTCGGTTCTATGCCACCCACATCACCGGAGATCTTGAAGATATCAATTTATGGGTCTGGATTGGATGACGGAAAATACTCATTACAAGGCACCACAATGAATTGCCGTGTCCTTCCTCTTGATCCTCCCCATGAATCTGCACGCGTATCTACAATGATCATGAGCTGCGATCACTTTATGCAAGTGCTCATGAAGCCTTTGAAGCGGGACAGGCCCCTCGAACCAAATTCCTCGTCGAGAATTCTGTGTGTGCCTCGGATGTCTATAGAATCTTAGCGAAGACAATGAGTCCCATCAAAGCCACGACTCAAATGAAGAAGATGTCGTTGGCATCATGAAGAACATGCTTTTCAATATCATTCATTGCGTTCTGTCAATTTCCATGACTTCTTCATGAGGACTACGGCCAATGTTGCAATGTCACCTTTTGATTTGAAGCCATATCATACTGGATTATGAGATTCATAAGGGCAAGATCTTCACTGAATTACAAAGGTGACACTCTGAACCATGGCGCTACTTGCATCATTGAAGTCCTCAGCGACCGGTTCATCATCGATGATAAGGGCAAGAAGCATGTAATTGATGAAGGCATTCGTCCATTGGATGGTCAATTCATCTAGCTCATCTTACTCACCAATAACGATTACGCAACACATGACCTTGCCGCGAATACCTCGGCCAAGCAAAAGCCTCAAGCAACAACACCGAGGTGATGGTGATCGTGAGTTACTCCTCGGTCTTCATCGGAAGGTTGAGCATAATCAGAAATGGGTGAGCGTCAATTTGCGCAATTCTTGACAACATGACCTCAACGCACAATGCGGTGAAGAAAATCATTACTACCTTCATGAAACCCTCAACCACAGGGCTTTCTTAATCATGTATATTACGCGAAGAATTGAAGACTATGGGTCTCGAAGGCTAGGTACGCACCACCTCAGAAGAAATTCAAGAGAGTCAAAGTTCTGATCGGTGGCCAGCTCTTATTCTTCATTCTTGCATGAACATGAAGATTTGGAAGACAACTGCGGCGGCCCTCGTCGACAACTAACCCCGAAAGCGTGGCTCCTCCATCAACTTGAAAATCTTGAGGCGTTAGTCCTCGGTTTCGATCCTTTTGGTCATTTGATGACAAAGGGGAGAAATCTGAGTTAGTCTTCAAGTGGGTTTATATTATGGGCGTTTTATTAAGTTACAACTCTGTTTTTAGAAACTTTTATTGGATCGAGTTGTAATCTTAAATCCGATGGTGCCTTGATACTTTTAGTGCGTGCTTTGATCGTTTGATGCTCGATGCTTTTGAAGCACTAAGCTCTGAATTTGATATTTGAGCTCGAAACTTTTGATGTGATATTCGCATGCTTATTCCTAGTCGATATTATTGCCGCATCTTGAATCTCATCGAGCACCATATTTCATCATGCATTTCAAATTCTTCATATTATATGTCAAATGCATGTATGAATTACAAGATATAGGGGGAGATCTCCATGATTCAACTCTTCAAATGTGCATTGCCTCAAAAGCAAATTCCTCATTATGCACATATTCACGGGGAGTTCTTCTATATCTTGCAATCAAATTCCTCAATATCAGCATTTACACTCCATATGTTTATCCCCGTTGAAAACTTAACCTATGTTGTCATCAATCACCAAAAAGGGGGAGATTGTAAGTGCATCTAGTGCCCTTATAGTGATTTTGGTGTATTGAAGACTTATAGGTTAAATAGCTGATGTGTTTGTGAGTGTACCGGTCTATAAGTCTATGAGGGCTTGATATTTCTGAGAGAAAGTCGACCCTAAAATCAAGTTCTTGTGAAGACTTTGATATTCGAAGACTTTGAAGACTTTGAAAGTGAAGAAATTGGTGTGACCTTGAAGACTTGATAATCATTGAGGAATATGAGCGTGAAGACTTTTGTTTTTGAAGTTTCATTTCTCTTTCTTGAGTCATAGAAACACCTCTTGTTAAAGGGTCGAGAAATACTAAGGAAAAATTTCCATGTGATGCTCAACTCAAAATCCTACACCTACCAATCCCTTGAGTGAAGCCATTGGAAATCTCATCTGATTCGTCAAATTCATCGATGTGAGATCAGTTCTTACATTCCTGAGACTTTCTCTGTGAGAGTTAAAGATTCGCCGATCACGAATTGCCTACCTGATGAGAACATGACAGCCCGAGAATTTGAGAGTCAAATTTCCGACCGTTCTTTGTCTTCTTGGCTGTCCAAAATATCTTATCCACCTAACGGTCATATCATTGAAGGGCATTTATGTCTTATCATGTCGGGCTGCTCCCTAGGCTATAAATAGCCCCTACAACCACTAGTTGGTTGGCTGCTCTGAAGAACTTGACACTTGTCATTTGAGAGCAACCCATCCTCAAAGAACTTTGGCGAAAATCATCAAGTGAGGAAAATCCCAAACCAAACCCCCACAAACCCAAAGTGATTGAGCATCATTGAAGAAATTGATCCTGCGTGGATCCGGCTTATTACCTTTGAAGATGTGCTTCTTCAGACGGTTGGCGTCAAGGTCTAGAAGAATCCAAGAGGAATTGTGGATCGCCGAGTGACCAAGTCTGTGAAGGTTTGGAAGTCACTGAAGACTTACCACGAGTGATTGGGCCGAGGCCTCGTGGTCTTAGTTCAAGGAGAATCTGGTGAGGCTGGTGTCTGAGTTGCGGCTCGAGGCGGTGTCGGGATGTGTGTCCTCGAGTTTAAATACTCAGCCGCTCCAACCAGGACGTCAGCTGAGGCAGTAGTCACCAGTAGGCGGTTCTATTCCTCAACTCTTCCATTACCTCATTACTGTTTATATTTGTTCATATCTGTGCGAAGACTTTGGTGAAGACTTTCACAAATTCCTTGGTTCAATTTCTTGATCTGTTGTCTTCATCTTGTTATCTGTGTTTACGCTTTCCATTACTCTGTTTTAGTCTTCATTTCATCATCTTGACTATGTGTGTATCTGTTATGTTTACTTACAGTACATATTGCTGCCAGTAGTTCTTAGCTAAGGAATTTCCTCACTAGCAAATTCCTCGGTGAAGAATTCATAAATCGCCTATTCACTCCCCTCTAGTCGATATAGCACTTTCACTTCAAGGCGGGAAGCCAAGCCCTGCTGACAAAAGGCAGTCCGGACGCTGATGGGAAAAAGGACGCAGGACTGGAGCATCCTTCAAAGTATAGTTCATATTTAAATATTGAACAACGTTCCTAGGGCGTCGAGAGCTCATGATCTTTGTAGGAGAAAAGCGCTCGCCCGGAATTGCGGGCGTAGAGGTTGCGATCCGACCTATCGGCGAGAGCTCCGGCGCCCGGTGGGAGACAAGCGCAAAGCGCGGGCGGATACTCCTCCAGCGGAGGATGTCGATGATGTCGCCACAAGTGCGAGGTGGAGGCGCCATGAACCATAGGCGCCGCTGGACAATATTTCATGAGCGTGCTTTTCCTGGCCTGAAGGCTTTTAGCAGGGGAAGCACCTCCGTGCTACTCAAGATGGTTTTACGAGCCGCGAGCGTATGTAAAGACATCGGGTAAGGAATTTAATGGTTATATATGCTAGTAGCCCCGAGACTCGGCGTAGTTATGTTGCTGATTTAGGATCATTTGAAGCGAGCTCTTCAGAAGAATGCCCGGTGTCTCGGGGCTGCGAATGCAAGGCCCAACTTGAGGCGCACTTTGCTGCCTGAGGAGGAAACACAAAGGGCCCTCCCAGTAACACATTTTTTTATTAAATATAAAGCTGTCGCGTGCGCGCAAGTCTAATAATGACATTGAGGTCTTTGCGGACAAGATCGGACGCGAGCTAACTGCCCGGTGAAGGCCGCGAGAGGTCTGAATAAGTCGCGGGAAAGAACAAGCTTCAAGATGCCCGCCCAGCCATGAGAAGAGCTGAAAGGCATTGAATTGAGCTGTCGGCTCCGTTAAGGAGAATCGGTAACTCGCGGCATCTATAATAAGTGCTTGGCGAACTCCTTTGAAAAGAAAGAGTTTGGCGAAGTCAATTGACAGAATATGTCTTGTAGGTATACTCACGGTTAGCCCTCGAAGGAGATGCCGTATCGGCGGGTGATCAACTTCGAGCTTTCGTTGCTTTCGAGCGAGTTCGGACGATGGCGGCGTCGTCCGAGGCATTATGGCGTCGTCTCCTAGCCAGGGGCCTTGGGAGCTTCGGAGAAACTCGAGTCGGGCGCTTCCGTTTATGGAAGATTCGCTGCCGCAAGTGCGAGGAGGCTTGGGCCATGGTGAAGGCAGGTAAGAAGGTGGATCCCAACCACATGGCGAAGTTGGACGGTGGGGCCGATGGGAAGGAGATCCTGTGAGTTTAGTATACAACCAAGTAGAGTTGGCGCTAAATTTTCCCCAGCGGAATAATTGACAACTTGTTAGGCGGGATTGAGGAGGAATACAATGTAAATTTGACAATGTATTTTAAAAAATGTAAATGCCTTCTAGCGGATTGTAGATCGTTTGTCTTTGCCGACCTTTTAACCCGACCTCGGGACCCTAGAGTCGGAGTGTGTCGAATACCTTTTGGTTAGAAACAACGGTGTATGCATGGAGACCCAGCGTGGGGTCATTAGTGCTTTGGACAAGTGCCCAACTAGTTATGTTATATTACATGGTTAGTAGAAACATCATCCGGGGAGAATAGTTAGTTAAGGGTTCCTTTCACAGGAGGCATGCCCTAAAGTGCATGTCCGGACTGCGAGAAAAAACATCTGAGGGAGATAAGCGGTAGGTAAAAATCATCTTTCAAGTCACCGAAAATATTCCCTTAAACGCTAGCTTTCAGCTTCACCCGGTCTGAGGTACATCAGCTAACCGGCGATAATCTGGAAGGTGTTCCTTTACCTCCTAGCCAAACAATCGGGAGCGTGGGGGTAAGCCACGGGCGAGCAACCAAGCGGCCAAAATTTAAGTCATATCGATGCATATAATGGTGAGTAAAATGTACATGTGGAAGCTTGACACATGTGCTGGGCATAAAGCCCTTGCAATTGAGCTTCTTGAAAAAAGCCCCGGTATAATGAGTCGGATGGCACATCAAGTGGAGTGTGAACAATGCGAAGTGGCCCTTAAGGGCTTTTTATGAAGAAAGGTTAAGAAGAAAGAAAGCAAGTCGCTGGAGTGTAAAAAATTTGGGCGGAGAAGGGGCGAACTCTTAGTCCGGCGCTAAGCGTAGAATCTTGGATGGGCTGCGTTCCATGGGTTCGGCTCGAGTCGGTTGTCCGATGCATTTATGAGCGGTATGCCCGCCGGTCGGGACTTGCGATGATGAAGGGCCCTCCCATTTGGGCAGGCTTGTCCTTTTCTTGTCGGAGCGTAGAACTAGTTAGCCAACGTTATCGTCTTGGCCCGTACTTCTCTGCTTTGATATCTTGAGCATCTTGCTAATAAACTGCGGAGCGAGCCTTGGCGACGCCGCTCCTCCTCCAATCGTCCAAGCTGTCCTGCCGATCCACTCGGCTTCTCGTTCTTCGTACATGCGCTTTTCGGGTGAGTCATGAATGATGTCGGAGGCAAGACCGCCTCTGCGCCGTATACCATAAAAAATGGTGTGAATCCGGTGAAATGCGGTTGGCGTTGTCCGCAGCCCAAATCGGAGGCGAGCTCGTCTACCGGTCGTGTCGGTTTTGTAAGTGACCGCACTAATCGGTTTAATGCCGCTCATTATTAGACCATTTGCTCGTTCCACTTGACCGTTGGTTTGAGGTGATAGGTGAAGCGTGTCGAGCAATGCCCATATTTTTACCATGATTAACCCTTCGGCCGTGAAGTTTGTGCGTTTCGGTGATGATCTTTGTGGGGACCCAG
>JAHHZJ010009406.1:0-17059 GCA_021437245.1 Aegilops speltoides
TTTTGGGGTCCCGGTGATTTCACGATTAACGAACCCCGGGGTGCGTTTACGTGTCGGTTATCAACACTCGCAGTTTTGGCCCATTTGGCCCGTTTCATGGACTATTACTCACTGTTTCGGGGTCCGGGTGATTTCACGATTAACGAACCACAGGATGTGTTTAAGTGTCGGTAATCAACACTGGCGATTTTGGCGATTCTGGCCCGTTCATTGACCATTACTCCTGTTTGGGGTCCCGGGTGATTTCCGATTGTTGAAACCACAGGGTGTGTTTACGTGTCGGTCATCAACACTTTCATGAGTTTTGGCGATTCTCGCCCGTTTCATGGACTATTACTCACTGTTTTGGGGTCCGGGTGATTTCCACGATAAACAAACCACAGGGTGTGTTTACGTGTCGGTAATCAACACTGGCGATTTTGGCGATTCGGCCCATTTCATGGACTATTACTCTTTGTTTTGGGGACGGGTGATTTCCACGATTGTTGAACCCCAAGGTGTGCTTACGTGTCGGTCATCAACACTGGCGGTTTTGGCGATTCTGGCCCGTTTCATGGACTATTACTCACTATTTTGGGGTCGGGTGATTTCCACGATTAACGAACCACAGGGTGTGTTTACGTGTCGATCGTCAACACTTGGCAGTTTTGGCGATTCGGCCCGTTCATGGACTATTACTCCTTTGTTTTGGGGTCGAAGAGATTTCCATAGATTTTGAACCCCGGGGTGTGTTTACGTGTCGGTCATCAACACTTTGGCAGTTTTGGCGATTCGGCCCGTTCATGGACTATTACTCACTATTTTGGGGTCCTATAGTGATTTCAGCGATTAACGAACCTAGGGTGTGTTTACGTGTCGGTCATCAACACTGGCAGATTTTGGCGATTTTGGCCCGTTCATGGACTATTACTCTTTGTTTGGGGTCGGTGATTTCCAGCGATTTTGAACCCAGGGGTGTGTTTACGTGTCGGTCATCAACACTGGCGGTTTTGGCGATTCTGGCCCGTTCATGGACTATTACTCATTCTTTTGGGGTCCGGGTGATTTACGATTAACGAACCACGGGGTGTGTTTACGTGTCGGTAATCAACACTTTCGCTGTTTTGGCGATTCGGCCCGTTTCATGGACTATTACTCAATGTTTTGGGGTCCGGGCGATTTCCAGCGATGTTGAACCCTGGGGTGTGTTTACGTGTCGATCATCAACACTTTCGCGATTTTGGCGATTCGGCCGTTTCATTACTATTACTCACTATTTTGGGGTCGGGTGATTTCCACGATTAACGAACCAAAGGGTGTGTTTACGTGTCGGTAATCAACACTGGCAGTTTTGGCCGATTCTGGCCCGTTTCATGGACTATTACTCCTTTGTTTTGGGGTCGGGGTGATTTACGATTAGTTGTTGAACCCCAGGGTGTGTTTACGTGTCGATTTTGGTGGATTCGGCCCGTTCGTGGACTATTACTCACTATTTTGGGGTTTGGTGATTTCCAAGATTGCGAACCACAGGGTGGACGTGTCGGTCTCAACTTTGTTTTGACCGATTTTGGCCCGTTCATGGACTATTACTCCTTTGTTTTGGGGTCCGGGGGTGTTTTTACGTTTTGTGGTCATCAAGGTGCGCTTTTCGGCGACTGGCGGTTTGGCGATTCGGCCCGTTCGTGGACTATTACTCACTATTTTGGGGTCCGGGGTGATTCCACGATTAACGAACCACAGGGGCGTTTACGTGTCGGTAATCAACACTCGTAGTTTTGGCGATTTCTGGCCCGTTTCATGGACTATTACTCCTTGTTTTGGGGTCCGGGCAATTTCCATAGTTGTTGAACCACAGGGTGTGTTTACGTGTCGGTCATCAACTTTGGCAGTTTTGGCGATTGTGGCCCGTTCATGGACTATTACTCACTCTTTTGGGGTCCGGGTGTTTCCGATTAACGAACAACGGGATTACGTGTCGTGTCGACACTGGGGTTTTGCGATTACGGCCCGTTTCATGGACTATTACTCACTATTTGGTCCGGGCGATTTCCAGCGTTGTTGAACCCCAAGGACTATTACTCGATGTTTTGGCGATTTTGGCGATTCAGCCCGTTTAGTGGATTATAACTCACTATTTTGGGGTCGGGTGATTTCCACGATTAACAAACCACAGGGTGTGTTTACGTGTCGGTAATCAACACGGCAGATTTTGGCGATTCGGCTCGTTCATGGACTATTACTCACTGTTTTGGGGTCGGGTGATTTCCATAGATTGTTGAACCACAGGGTGTGTTTACGTGTGATCGTCAACACTTTGGCAGTTTTGGCGATTCGGCCCGTTTCATGGACTATTACTCACTGTTTTTGGGGTCGGGTGATTTCCACGATTAACGAACCACAGGGTGTGTTTACGTGTCGATAATCAACACTGGCAGTTTTGGCGATTCGGCCCGTTTCATGGACTATTACTCTTTGTTTTGGGGTCCGGGTGATTTCCATAGATTGTTGAACCCAAGGGTGTGTTTACGTGTCGGTCATCAACTTGGCGATTTTGGCGATTCGGCCCGTTTCATGGACTATTACTCACTGTTTTGGGGTCCCGGGTGATTTCCACGATTAACGAACCACAGGGTGTGTTTACGTGTCGGTCATCAACACTTTGGCATTTTGGCGATTCGCCCGTTCATGGACTATTACTCACTGTTTTGGGGTCCGGGTGATTTCCACGATTGTTGAACCCCAGGGTGTGTTTACGTGTCGATCATCAACACTGGCAGTTTGGCGATTCGGCCCGTTCATGGACTATTACTCACTATTTTGGGGTCCCGGTGATTTACGATTAACGAACCACAGGGTGTGTTTACGTGTCGGTCATCAACACTTGGCGATTTTGGCGATTCTGGCCCGTTCATGGACTATTACTCTTTGTTTGGGGTCCCGGGTGATTTCCATAATTATTGAACCCCAGGGTGCGTTTACGTGTCGGTCATCAACACTGGCAGTTTGGCGATTCGGCCCGTTCATGGACTATTACTCACTATGTTTTGGGTCCCGGTGATTGAACGATTAACGAACTGTGGGGTGCGTTTACGTGTCGGTCATCAACACTGGCGATTTTGGCGATTTTGGCCCGTTCATGGACTATTACTCCTTGTTTTGGGGTCCGGTGATTACAGCGATTTTTGAACCCAAGGTGTGTTTACGTGTCGATCATCAACACGGCGATTTTGGCGATTCGGCCCGTTCATGGTCTATTACTCATTGTTTTGGGGTCCGGGTGATTTCCACGATTAACGAACCACGGGTGTGTTTTCGTGTCGGTCATCAACAACTGGCTGTTTTGGCGATTGGCCCGTTCATGGACTATTACTCCTTTGTTTTGGGGTCGGGTGATTTCCATATTGTTGAACCCAAGGTGTGTTTACGTGTCGGTCATCAACACTTTGCCGGTTTTGGCGATTACGGCCCGTTCATGGACTATTACTCACTGTTTTGGGGTCGGGTGATTTCACGATTAACGAACCACAGGGTGTGTTTACGTGTCGATAATCAACACTGCGATTTTGGCGATTCGGCCCGTTTCATGGACTATTACTCTTTGTTTTGGGGTCCGGGTGATTTCCATAGTTGTTGAACCCCAGGGTGTGTTTACGTGTCGATCATCAACACTTGGCAGTTTTGGCGATTCGGCCCGTTTCATGGACTATTAGTCACTATTTTGGGGTCGGGTGATTTCAGCGATTAACGAACCACAGGGTGTGTTTACGTGTCGGTCATCAACACTCACGGTTTTGGCGATTTTGGCCCGTTCATGGACTATTACTCACTGTTTTGGGGTCGGGTGATTTCCATAGATTTTGAACCCAGGGTGTGTTTACGTGTCGGTCATCAACACTGGCAGTTTTGGCCGATTCGGCCCGTTTCATGGACTATTACTCACTGTTTTGGGGTCGGGTGATTCCACGATTAACGAACCACAGGGTGTGTTTACGTGTCGGTAATCAACACTTTGGTAGTTTTGGCGATTCGGCCCGTTTCATGGACTATTACTCCTTTGTTTGGGGTCCGGGTGATTTCCATAGATGTTGAACCCCGGGGTGTGCTTACGTGTCGGTCATCAACACTGGCAGTTTTGGCGATTGTGGCCCGTTTCATGGACTATTACTCACTGTTTTGGGGTCGGGTGATTTCCACGATTAACGAACCACAGGGGGTGTTTACGTGTCGATAATCAACACTTTGGCGATTTTGGCGATTCTGGCCCGTTTCATGGACTATTACTCAATGTTTTGGGGTCCCGGGCGATTTCCATAGTTGTTGAACCCCGGGTGTGTTTACGTGTCGGTCATCAACACTCACAGTTTTGGCCGATTCTGGCCCGTTTCATGGACTATTACTCACTGTTTTGGGGTCCGGGTGATTTCCACGATTAACAAACCACAGGGTGTGTTTACGTGTCGGTAATCAACACGGCATGATTTTGGCGATTCTGGCCCGTTCATGGACTATTACTCACTGTTTTGGGGTCCGGGCGATTTACGATTGTTGAACCACAGGGTGTGCTTACGTGTCGATCATCAACACTTTCGCAGTTTTGGCGATTTGGCCCGTTTCATGGACTATTACTCACTATTTTGGGGTCCGGGTGATTTCCACGATTAACGAACCACAGGGGTGTGTTTACGTGACGGTAATCAACACTGGCAGTTTTGGCCGATTCTGGCCCGTTCATGGACTATTACTCCTTGTTTTGGGGTCCGGGTGATTTCCATATTGTTGAACCCAAAGGTGTGTTTACGTGTCGGTCATCAACACTGGCGATTTTGGCGATTCTGGCCCGTTTCATGGACTATTACTCACTATTTTGGGGTCCGGGTGATTTCCACGATTAACGAACCACAGGGTGCGTTTACGTGTCGATCATCAACACTGGCGATTTTGGCGATTCGACCCGTTCATGGACTATTACTCACTGTTTTGGGGTCGAAGTGATTTCCACGATGTTGAACCCCAGGGTGTGTTTACGTGTCGGTCATCAACACTCGCGGTTTTGGCGATTCGGCCCGTTCATGGACTATTACTCACTATTTTGGGGTCGGTGATTTCAGCGATTAACGAACCATAGGGTGTGTTTACGTGTCGGTCATCAACACTGCGCGATTTTGGCGATTCGGCCCGTTCATGGACTATTACTCTTGTTTTGGGGTCCGGGTGATTTCCAGCGATTATTGAACCCCAAGGGTGTGTTTACGTGTCGGTCATCAACACTGGCGGTTTTGGCGATTCGGCCCGTTCATGGACTATTACTCACTGTTTTTGGGTTCGGTGATTTCCATGATTGTTGAACCCCAGGGTGTGTTTACGTGTCGGTCATCAACACTTTGGCAGTTTTGGCGATTCGGCCCGTTCATGGACTATTACTCACTATTTTGGGGTCCGGGTGATTTCCACGATTAACGAACCACAGGGTGCGTTTACGTGTCGGTCATCAACACTCCTTTGGCGGTGTTGGCGATTCTGACCCGTTTCTTGGATTATTACTCATTGTATTTTGGTCCCGGAGAGATTTCCATAGTTGTTGAACCCCAAGGTGCGCTTACGTGTCGGTCATCAACACTGGCAGTTTTGGCCGATTCTGGCCCGTTTCGTGGACTATTACTCACTATTTTGGGGTCGGTGATTTCCCGATTAACGAACCACAGGGTGCGTTTACGTGTCGATAATCAATCTTGGCAGATTTTGGCGATTCTGGCCCGTTTATGGACTATTACTCTCCTTTGTTTTGGGGTCGGGCGATTTCCATAGTTGTTGAACACTAGTGAAAACCACCAATCGGTCCGGTTAAGTAGGGCCTTTAGTCGGTTAGGGAGCGGGACTAATGGTCGTTACTAATACCTCAACCCATTAGTCGGTTCAAACACGAACCGGGACCAATCAAACCTCCACGTGGCCTGTCTTGGCGAGCCCGGTCGAGGGCCTTTGGTCGGTTGGTGGCTCAGCCGGGACCAAAAAGCGTCCGTGTCTGCATTCGATGGCCTGGTTTTTGTTTTTTTGAAAGGAGGGGGTTGGGGGTTTTGGGGGGTTAATTTAGGTGTTTACATTAGCTAGCTAATTAATAGAGAAAGTGTCCTCTCTTAATTATGTCGTGCTTGCTTTCGGCCTTCGTAGTAAATATACATAAGTGATCGAGAGAACCATTGATCTGAAGTTAGTCATGCATACAGGAGAAGTGATCGATCGACCTCTCCTTCTCTGAGAGATTGGTGAACAACAAGTTTCTTGGCTACATACATGTACAATCTATATAAGATCTCTTAATTACAAACCACTAGCATTTGAATTCAAGTTCCACATGGTATTCTCGGCTTCTTGATGGCGTGTTCAAGAAAGAATCGCCAATTCCTCTTGAATTGCTTTCATGCGATCTGGTGGTAGGAGTTCATCCGCATCTGCCAAGTCTAATTAATTTGAAGAAGGGGTTAATTAATACATATATATGAATGAAACTCAACAGAAATGATGGTGTAATAAAATGAAATTGCGAATATTATTGCTTACGCACTTCATATTGTCTTCTAGAGTAGCCCGCTTGTTTTCAATGTCGCGTTGTGGATGAACTACGCACGTAGTATCCACAGAAATCATTCCTTCCTCCTGCCACAAGCACTTTACGAAATAGAGGTCAATCAAACTGATAATGAAGCATTATATAAATGGCATTGATGAAAGTATAGCTATAGAATCAGCGGAGATCTTGGCGATGATAGTACTTACTTTCGGGTATGTATACGCAGCTCCTTGGCGGTCCGGAGCTTGTGCGGTGAACTGTTTCCAAACCCTGCAAGACAAAGAAAATATTTGTTATTACTTGAGATATCAAGAAATGAACAAAAAGTTGCCGATATAGTGCGATAATGATCGATTGAACTTACTTGCTGAGCATTTCGGTCATGTCGCATAGGTGCTGGGATCTTTCGTGCAGAGTCTAAGGCGGTTACTAGTCACGCTCAAGCTTAATCTCGAGAAGAATATAGTGGTACCTACGCATAAGCATAACTCATCAATTACATTAACCTCGCTTTCGAGTAATAAGGAAAACCGAATATGCACAGCGGTAACACTCACGGGCCGTGGTAAGGAAAAGTATGGTATCTTTGTTTTGATTTTTAATCAATGATTGTAGCAAGTTGTCCTCGGCCTCTTGGTAGCTTTTAACCAGAAAAACATCTATGATATTTGTGTTAATGAACCCAATATCATAGATTTCATTTTGCACTCGGCGATCTTCAATCTGCATAATATATTGAGGATAATTAATTATAAATACATGCAATGAAAAGCCGAGCTATATATCTGAGACTAATAGCGAAATAGTACTTACGGCAGTAGCAAAGACCATTAATTTATCGAGGGCCTTTTGATTGAAGAACTCGAAGAACTCCTCAAATGGAATAGACAACAGATCATTTGAAGCGAGTCGTGCTCCTCTTTAATATTCAGATACAAAGTGTTCGTCCCCTCGGACTCTCTGCGGGTTTTCATGTACCAAATGTGGAATCTTCGCATCATTGTTGTGAGACTTTTCATCTTTGACGAGAGGCTTCCGTACTCGTATCTAAATAAGTCCACCTCCATGAAATCAGGAAGTGCATCGTCGGCGGGTAATCTCAAGATTGCCATAACCGCCACCGTGCGGAGGATTAGACACATTCAGCGGGGGCACGATTGCTGTGCTTATTCGCCGAGCTGGGCAATTTTTCCCCTTGCCCGTTGTTCTTTTGACCTTTTATCATGCGGTAGTTCCGACCGCTTGGCTTGGAGATATATACATTCGATGTCGCTCATAGTTGGTTCTCGGCGGAGACTTTGGTGGTTTCCTCGGGGCATCGAGTGCGCTTTGCTTTCACGGATCGACCTTCTCCTCCGGAGGTGGATGTATCTTTGCTTTAACCCCTTCAAGAACTCCTTCACTTGGAGTGCACTGCGATCGTATCGTTTTCCTCCTTGCTCCTCTCATCGGTAACTTCTCTCAGGCTTTAGGGTGGACCGTATCTGTATTACCTCTCTCTTCTTGTCTTTGCTAGGCCGGGCAGGCGGAGGCGGCTGCGGCGTCTGTCTTCCTTCGTGCTTGCTTACAGGCGGAGAGAAAGGACTCTGACAGCGTCGGAGCAGCAGGCGAGGCGGGTCTCTTCGCCCTTCTTTGGCGGAGAAGGAGGAGGAGGAGTGCATGCTTGGCGCCGGAAGAGGCGGAGTGCCGCCGCGTGCCTGATCTTCACTCGCGGAGGAGGAGGCGGTGGAGGCGGAGTGCCGCCATCGTGCCTGATCGTCACTCGCCCGGAGGAGGCGGTGGAGGCGGAGTGCCTGACTCGCGGATGAGGAGGAGGCGGGCGTCCGAGTTCGAGAAGGTCGATGAGCTCCTTCCGCCATAGGCATGGAGTCTTGAGCGAACCAGCCTAGTCTCCCCTTCACGGTAGGGTGCTCAAGCGAGGTCCTCAAATCCTCCGTTATTTCATCAACCATCACCTTAGCAAATCATACGGAATCGGTGGCGGTGATAAGTTGTGCGGGTCCACTAGGATAAACTTGGCCAACAACCGCCTTGACCTTCAAATTCATGCATCGCGCCATAATGTGGCAATTTTGAGACTCCGTGATACCATCCACGGGATAGCTGGCGAGGCCGTCAAGACATGCTCGGCTGAAGCAGCTCGGTGGAAGCAGCGCTGCTTCTGCTGAGATGGCGGGGTAACCGGGGAAGCTTGGCATGTCGTTTGTTGCGATCTGCTGCTTCTCGTTCCTCTTCTCGATCCTCTAGCCCATTACCCTTCAAGGGCGCTGCATTTGGTCATGCTCCACTTTCTTCCTCCTCTCGTGGGTTTTGTAACCCCTGCGTCCGGAAAACCAACCTTCCACGAGGCGAGCTGGCGTGCCTCGTGTCCGTCCGGTGCTCGGGATTCCCAAGGGCCATTGTGAGCTCGTCCTTCTCCTGTTTGGAAGGCGTCCCTCGCTGCGCATGACATCAATATATTGTCGAAGTTTCTTTCTGGTGTTTGCGGTTGCTCGTTAGTCCTTGACACTTTGCCTATTACGAGGTCCAAGGTTCCGCCAGCCCGAAGAACCAAGTCCGGCAGCGCTACGGCGGCGCATCGTCTCGGTTCGATCCCTTTTCAAGAAGATCATGCTCAGCCTTGGACCACTTAGGCGGGCTTTGAGGTAACCACGACCCGTGCGATGGTGAAGCGTCTTCTTCGCAGCATTTTTCTTGTTTGTCTCCGACATCTTCTTACTCTTTTCCGATGTCTTGTGGGCCACAAATGCGGGCGATGATCTTTGATCTTCTCATATTTGCCGATGAATTCTGGTGTCTCTTTTTTACGGACAAAGCTGGTTCAGCTCTTTCCTCCACCTCCTCATTAGGCCAGCCATCTTCTTAAGAGCACAAGACTTGATTAATTGCTCTTTAGCGGCTTCTCCGGATCCTCCTCTGGCGGTAGGGTGAAATTTGCCTTCAGCTCATTCCAAAGATCTTCTTTACGCATATCATTGACATAAGACACCTCGGCGTCTTCATCCTTAGCGAGCTTATACCATTCTTTGGATCTTGATCGGGATCTGTCCCTAACAAGAACCCGCCTTGAGCAGAAAATGCCTTCTTTGTCCGGATGGGTTCAATCGGTTCGCCGTCGGGCGCGATTTCTATGATCTCAAACTTTTCATCCGAGCTCAACTTTTCTTGGGCCTCGTCTCCGTGCGAAGTTGTGCTCGATCCGGAGGCTAGAAATTATAAGGAAGAAAGGCAGCGATTACTTAATATGTGTACATATACCAAAACAATGGATGCATCAATTAACTTGTCGGTACGGGCTTAACTAATATATATATACCTGGCGGACTCGGTTCGGTGATTCGGCTCAACACGGTCTCCTTCGTCTTGTACCTCCATTGTGTCACCGGAGCCATCATGAACATAGTCCTCCTCTTGTACCGGCATTAATGAGTGAAGCCATCATAATCATAGCCCTCTTCTTCATCCATCGACCAGCGGTGTCGATGAGAAATGGCCTTAACATCATCACTTCCATTTGCGATTATTTCCCCAACATAAACTTCATTTCTTCGTCTGGGAGTGCTCCATAGTTTACGCAAATATTGACAACATGTCAATTATTATTCAACATCGTTTTCTCTCTAGGGTTTGGGTGTCCTCGAGAGTTTTGGTCGGCGAGAGGGCGAGGGGCTGCTGCAGTTGTATCTAGGGGGTTAATTATATCGACAACGGCAGAGACATACATATACATATCGGGGAGGGGTATCGGCTCGTGTTTAAGTTTCTTCTTTCTCCTTTCCTTTCTTTCTTCTTCTCCTCTTCTTTTCTTCTTCTCCCTCGAGAAAGGAAAATAATTAAGGAAAAGGAAGAAAAAGGAAGAAGGAAGAAGGAAGAAGAAGAAGAAGTAAGAAAGAAAAAAAAGAGGAGAAGAAGAAAGGAATAGAGGAGAAGAAGAAAAATAGAATTTCTCCTTTCTCCTCTATTCCTTTCTTCTTCTCCTCTTCTTTTCTTCTTTTCCTCTTCTTATTTATTTCTCCTCTTCTTCCTCTCCTCTTTTTCTCCTTTCTTCCTCTTCTTATTTTCCTTTTCCCTCTCATTCTTTTAGTATTGCTTGTTTTAAAAAAAATGTTCAAATAGAAAATTCCAAAAAAAAACAAAGGTTTTGCCTAATGCATTGTTCATATGAATATACCAACATTTGCATATTCTACAATAATTAATATCAACAAAAAAAATCTGTGAACAGAAAAAAAACGAACTTTTCTAAAATCTATCTTTTGCATATATATAGCCACATATGAGCAGCAGCATATATACATACACATATATGAACAGAAAAAAAAACTAATAAAAATGAAACATATACATAACATATATGAACATATATACATACATACACATATATGCATTATATGAACAGAAAAAAAACTAATAAAAATGAAACATATACATAACATATATGAACATATACATACACATACACATATATGCATTATATGAACAGAAAAAAAAAACTAATAAAAATGAAACATATACATAACATATATGAACATATATACATACACATACACATATATATGCATTATATGAACAGAAAAAAACTAAAATAATAAAAATGAAAAAAAAAAAGAGCCTGGCGGTGCTGTGTGGCAGCTCACAGTGGTGGCGGAGGCCTTGAGGCGGCAGGCGGCAGCCAGCGGCAGCGGCAGGGTGAGGGCCTTGAGCGGCAATGACCCTGGCAGGCCACAGCGGCGCAGCAGCGAACTGGCGGCGGCAAGCAGCGTCTGTGAGCTCGGGGAGGGCAGCGGCGGCAGCAGGCGGCAGGCGGCAGCGGCGGCGGCAGCGGCAGCGGCGGCGGCGTCGGGGCAACTGGCGGCGTCGATCGTTGGCGTCGTCGGGCAATGTGGCGATGAACGCAAAACTGCAAAGTGCCACTTATATACAAAGCGCATTGGTCTGGTTGGTGGCACCAACCGTGACTAATGCCACCTTTAGTCGGTTGGAGCCACCACCGGGACCACTCTCAATTCGGCAGCCCAAAGGCGGGAAGCTGCGACCTATGGTCGGTTGGTGGCTACAACGGGACTAAACTGCTAGTCGGTTGGTGCCTCAGCGGGACCAAACCTCCTTGTTGCCAGCGTCGGGGCCAAAGTTTAATCCCACCTCGCTAGTTGAGAGGGCCGCGATGGTTTATAAGCCCCGCGCTCCCTCTTGAACTCCCCTGAGCTGCAGGCTTATGGGCCTACTTGCTCGCCGTTGCTGTTGGACCTTACGGGCCTCTGCGGGCTGAATCTGGCGAAATAGGGATACCGATCGTATTCGGGCCGTGGCGGCCCGAGGTGGCATTTTTTCTTGCTTTATTTAATTTATTTTGTTTCTACTTCTGACAAAATACTTATTGTTGTTTTTTTGTTTTGTTTTCTGCATTATTTATTTTCTTTTGTTTTTGCTCTATTTTTAAATCTTTTTGCTTCTAGTTTTAGGAAAATTATAAACTTTCTGTTAGTGCCATTACTAATTTTCAAATTTGAAAACACTTTTTTTGTTTTCTTTCTTGCTTTATTTAATTTATTTTGTTTCTACTTACAACAAAATACTTATTGTTGTTTTTGTTTTGTTTTCTGCATTATTTATTTTCTTTTGTTTTTGCTCTATTTTTAAATCTTTTTGCTTCTAGTTTTAGGAAAATTATAAACTTTCTCATTAGTGCCATTACTAATTTTCAAATTTGAAAACACTTTTTTTTGTTTTCTTTCTTGCTTTATTTAATTTATTTTGTTTCTACTTACAATAAAATACTTATTGTTGTTTTTTGTTTTGTTTTCTGCATTATTTATTTTCTTTTGTTTTTTGCTCTATTTTTAAATCTTTTTGCTTCTAGTTTTAGGAAAATTACAAACTTTCTGTTAGTGCCATTACTAATTTTCAAATTTGAAAACACTTTTTTGTTTTCTTTCTTGCTTTATTTAATTTATTTTGTTTCTACTTACAACAAAATACTTATTGTTGCTATTTTAATTATTACGAGGGCGAACCATAAGACATTTCAAATGAACTCTGAAAAAGTTGAAAGTTGGCATGGTATCATAAATTGACCCACACATAGCATGTGCATGTACAAAACGAAAAATGGTATCATACTCATCGGTTACAATATAATGGTATCATAAGCGAACAATAGTTGCGGAGAAAGTCTTCACTTTTCTTCGCTTGTGTCATTGCTTATTCTTGCGTAACCATGGATAATCTTCATCGTTTATCGAGGATCTTTGGGGTCAGCCTTGACTTTAAAGGAGAATTTCATGAAACTTTTCATAATCTTGAGACATATCATCTTTTCCTCCACTCCACGATGTCCCTTTTTCTGAAAGAACTATGTGGCGCTTTGGCTCATCGTATGATGTATTTGCTTC
Source organism: Aegilops speltoides (assembly GCA_021437245.1). NCBI lineage: Eukaryota > Viridiplantae > Streptophyta > Magnoliopsida > Poales > Poaceae > Aegilops > Aegilops speltoides. The sequence continues at coordinate 12,940 of JAHHZJ010009406.1, forward strand.
CTTATCTTTTCTCTTTCTCGGTCTCTTGGACATGTCCTTCACATAGATAACCTGTGCCACATCATTGGCTAGGACAAGCGGTTCGTCGGTGTACCCAAGATTTTTCAGATCCTTTGTTGTCATTCCGTCTTGTGGGTCTACACATACCCGCCTCTGACAGATTGACCCATTTGCACTTAAACAAAGGGACCTTAAAATCATGTCCGTAGTCAAGTTCCCATATGTCCACTATGTAACCATAATATGTGTCCTTTTCCCTCTCGGTTGTTGCATCAAGCGGACACGCTGTTTTGGTTGGTGCTCTTTTGATCTTGGTCGATCGTGTAAAATGTATTCCCATTTATCTTGTATCCTTTCCAAATCAATGCGGTCAAAGATGGTCCCTGGATAACAAGTACAGCTCCTCACAAGCAGTCTTTGTCACCTCGTCGTGCTTCCAACCAAGCTGCTGAAAGTCTGATGTGTTCACATGTAATCCGATCGTCGCCTTTGCTCACGGGTGTTTGAGCCTTGTTGTTCTTGTGTTCATCGACATCTGGGGTCACCAAGGTAGAGTTACGTAGAAGCTGTGTAGTGGGCTTGAGACCAAGAATATCCGTCCTGCATATTATTGAGTCCTTTCCAAGCGTGCCTTTTCGGTCAGTCTCCCCTCATACCATGATTTAGGAGACCTATCTTCTTAAGGCAGGGAATGAAGTCAACACAAAACCGATGACATCCTCGTTTGATGGCCCATGGAGATGCTTCCTTCGGCCTAAGCGCGATTACGGACATATTTCTTTAGGACTCCATGAACCTCTCAAAGGGTACATATTGTGTAGAAATCTGGGGCCCAGAATGACAATCTCGTCAACTAGATGAACAATAACGTGCGTCATGATATTGAAGAAGGATGGTGGGAACACCAGCTCGGCCCGACAAGACATTGCACCACATCACTCCTTAGCCTTGGTATGGTTTACGGATCGATCACCTTACGAGATATTGCATTGAGGAATGCACATAGCTTCACAATGGCTAATCGGACGTTTTCGGTAAAGCCCCTCAATGCAACGAGCGATTGCGTCATAATCACGTGGCGATCATGAGACTTTAGGTTACGAAACTTTTCTCTGCCATATTTATTATTCCTTTTATATTCGACGAAGCGGTCGGGACCTTCATACTAAGCAGGCATTCAAAGAAGATTTCCTTCTCTTCTTTGGTAAAACATAGTTGGCGGGACCTTCATCTTGCTTTGGAGGCATGCCGTCTTTTTCGTACAAGCGTTGCGGGTCCTCTCGTGCCTCAAGCTGTATCTTTTGTCTTCCCATACCGCCCAGAAGCCTAGCAGTTCACGCAAAGGTTCTTCGTCACGTGCATCACGTCGTCGGCGGACCTCTAGTCTTTCGGTGGGGTAGGTCCCAAAATATAGATTTCTTCTTCCACATGGGTGCGTGTCCCTCGGCGTCACTCGGAACAGCTAGTCCGCGGGACCCTTTCCAAATTACGTGTAAATCATTGACCATAGCAAATGCGTGATCACCGATGCGCATGGCGGGCTTCTTCCGGTGATCTGCCTCGCCTTTGAAATGCTTGCCTTTCTTTCGACATTGATGGTTGGTCGGAAGAAATCGGCGATAACCCGGTACACATTCTTCTGCAGCTTGCGGTATATACTATCGGTGTCAAGTAAGCGGTGCGTGCATCGTGGTATCCCTTGTTTATGCGTCACGAAAGGTTCTTGAGGCGGGCCAATCGTTGATGGTCACGAACAACAACGCCTTTAGGTTAAATTCCTCCTGTTTGTGCTCATCCACGTCGTACACGTTTCCATTCCACTGGCTGTAAAGTTCTTCAACTAATGGCCTTAGGTACACATCAATGTCATTGCGGGTTGCTTAGGGCCTTGGATGAGAAGCGGCATCATAATGAACTTCCGCTTCATGCACATCAAGGAGGAAGGTTATACATACATAGAGTCACGGGCAGGTGCTGTGATTGCTGCTCTGCTCCCGAAAGGATTAATGCCATCGGCGCTTAAAGCAAACCATCGTTCCTTGGCTCCTTGCAAACTCATCGAGTACTTTCTCTCGATTTTTCTCCCTGCGACCCGTCGTGGTGCTCTCAACTTCCGTCTTTCTTACGGTCCTCAACTGTGCCATCGCATCAACTTGGCATGCTCTCCGTTTACGAGCAGACGTTTCAACCGTGGTATTATAGGAGCATACCACATCACCTTCGCAGGAACCCTCTTCTGGGGGCTCGCCGTCAACATCACGGGGTCATCTCGTGCGATCTTATACCGTAATGCACGCATACGGGCATGCTTCGAGATCCTTATGCGCACTTATGTAGAGGATCGATCATTAGGGCATGCATGTATCTTACGCACCTCAATCCTAGAGGGCATCGACCTTCTTTGCTGCGTATGTCTTTGTCGGGCAATTCGTTATCCTTTGGAAGCTTCTTCTTCAATATTTTAAGTAGCTTCTCAAATCCTTTATCGAGCCTGACATTCTCGCCTTCCCTGCAGCAATTCGATCGGTACCTAGCTTTGTGTTGCCATCTTCGCAATTGGGGTACAACCCTTTTTGTGGTCCTCTAGCATGCGATCGAACTTCATCTTCTCTTTTGACTTTCGCATTGCGTCCTTGCATCGACAATGACCGGCGGAGATCATCATCATCGGGCACATCATCTGGTTCCTCTTGATCTTCACAGCTTCTCCGTTGCAGCATCATCGTGCACATCGTCGGTTCCTCTTGATCTTACGGAGCATCACCGTATTCGGGGCACATAGTTGTCATCGTACTCTTCTTCTTCGCCGTCTTCCATCATAACCCCTATTTCTCGTGCCTCGTCCAAACATTATAGTGTGGCATGAAACCCTTGTAAAGCGGTGGGTGTGCAGGATTTTCGGTCGAGTAAGACTTAGTATTCCACATATAGGGCATGGACAACACATAAAACCATTACCTTGTTTGCCTCAGCCACTTGAGAAAATTATGCACGCCCTTAATGTACTCGGAGGTGTGTCTTGAACCGTACATCCATTGCGGTTCATCATGTGCATTATATATAATTAAGTGTGTCAAAAATCATTAGAGATCATGAATAGATAATTAATTAAGTGACAAAATTAATATAAGTTCATCATCACATTAAAACCAAAGTACATACATAGTTCTCATCTAACAACATAAAGCTCTGCGAGCATCTAAATTAATTAAACCATACTTTGAAACTATGTAAAACATTTCAATCGAAAACAAATCGATCATAATACGCAACCAATGTAACAACTTGATCAGCGACATAATGATACCAAGCCTCGGTATGAATGGCATATTTTCTAATCTTTCTAATCTTCAAGCGCATTGCATCCATCTTGATCTTGTGATCATCGGCGACATCCGCAACATGCAACTCCAATATCATCTTCTCCTCCTCAATTTTCTAATTTTTCCTTCAACAAATTGTTTTCTTCTTCAACTAAATTTAACCTCTCAACAATAGGGTCGGTTGGAATTTCCGGTTCAACAACCTCCTAGATGAATAAAATCTATGTCACGTTGGTCGGCATAATTGTCATAAATAATAAATGAACCAATAGTTATGAAAAGATAATATATACCACATCCGAATCATAGGCGGGGCGAGGGCCGTGAGGCGGATACCAAAACCATCGCACTATATAAGATGCAATAATAAAAGTAAGTAAATTATACAAGTATATATCTATCTAAACATACAAATAAGAATATTTTCCTTTCGGAAGAAGATAAGAACAAGAGGCTCACCACGGTGGTGCCGCCGATGAGATCGGTCTGCGGGTGATCGGCGGCGTTGAAGGCGGGGATGGGCGTGACGGACCGCTAAACCTAGACAAATATGGAGAAAATGGAGCTTGGCGGTCGAGCTTGGAGAGGAGAAACCTTAAGTAGTGTGGCTCGGGCATTCCGCCGAACACCTTGTGTGCATATGAGGTGAGCTAGAGCACCACCAAGCCCTCTCCCCTCGGCGGAAAAAGCAGGCGGTGTGCTCTGCTCTTGCCTGCAGAAGTATATATAGGCACCACCATTGGTCGGTTGGTGCCTACGAACCGGGACTAAGGGATTTCCTTTGGTCGGTTCGTGCC
>JAHHZJ010009407.1:0-15678 GCA_021437245.1 Aegilops speltoides
TGTGCCACCAATTGAGCCTCCGGATCGGGAATAGCCAAATCCGCTTCACAGGAGTTGGTGAAGGGTTGTGCAACACGTCGAGAAAAGACATTAGGCGGGACGGTTTCGAGAACCAACGGCTTAAAGCGTCGCCGCTTCATTCTTCGACGGTCCAATGATCCATTGATAACCCTTGAAGCAACCCAAATATTATCCACTTCCGACGATATGCAGCCATGGGGTCCTTAGAATCCCAAGTGCGACTTTCTTTGAGCCACAGGTCAGTCACGAAGCACTTAACGGCAAGTTCATCTCTTTAGCCATCCAGGAGACCATGGAGCAAGGCTTCGTACTCAGTTGCATTATTAGTACAAGGGAACATTAAGCGGAGAACATAACAAAACTTATCACCTCGTGGGGAAGTTAATCGACTCAGCCCGCAGCCTTCCAATTGCACTGGATCCATCAAAATGAATAGTCAATATGTGTGATCCGGCTTCTCCTTTAGTGCTTGTAACTCCGTCCGGTCATTGATGAAATCAACAAGTGCTTGAGACTTCACACTTGTCCAGGTACATACTTGATGCGTGTGGCGAGCTCTATAGCCCACTATGCAATCCGGCGATCGCCTCCGGTTACTTGATATCACCCAAGGGCTAGGCGGCCACTGTGATGGGGTGCCCTTGAAAATCTTGCTTCAACTTCGGTGGCCATGAAGACACCATAGACCAACTACGCCAATGCGGATACCTTTGCTTGGACTCAATAAGCACCTCAGATATAATAAACCGGCCTTGAACGGATATTCCTTGCCTGCCTCCTGCGTTCCACCACAATAGCCAGCCAAATTGCAGAGCATTGGCTCTTCATTATAATAATAGTGGCTCCTTGTCAGCGGTGCAAACGAGCGGATTGGCTAATGCGCTTTAAGTCCTCAAATGCTTCATCGGGACTCCAAGCGAAATTGTCTATCTTCCTCGGCATTTGGTACAAAGGATGGCCTTCTCTCCGTGGTGATAAACCGGCTTAATCTTGGCGATCTGACCCTAAACGCTGAACATCATTAATGCACTTGGTTTAGCCGGGGAGGTAATAGTCGTAATATTCTCGGATTAGCCTCAATTCCTCGTTAGACACGAAATCCCAATAACACTGCTGGAACACCAAAGACACACTTGGCGAATTAAGCATCATCTTGTACCTCGTAAGTTGTCGAAGGTTTCCTTCAAATCATCCACGGCGTCTCATACGCCTTGACTTTACTACAATATCATCCATAGGCGTGCACATTCGGCCGATCTGTTTATCTGAGCATGCGTCACACCGTTGATAAGTGGCTTGGGCACTCTTGAGCCGAAGGGCATAGATACATAGAGAAGGCTCAAAGGGAGTAATAAGCGTTGTCTTCTCCGGTCCTTAACCACCATTTTGATCGATGATATCCGAATATGCATCCAAAAACTCAAGCGCTCACAACCGTCGTGGCATCAATGATCTGGTCGATGCGGGGAGGGCAAAGGATCTATTTGGACAAGCCTTGTTAAGATCGTAATCACACACATCGCCAAGTGCTGTTTTCTTAGAACCATGCGGATTAACAACCACTCTGGATGGAACACCTCAATGATAAACCGGTGCCAAAAGCAGGCCACTTCCTCTCAATGGCTGCGGCTTTCTTCGTTAAATCGGCGGAGGAATTGTTTCACGGTTTATACTTAGGATCCACATTAAGAGTGTGCTCGGCGAGTTCCTCGGTACACAGGCATGTCGGACGGTTTCCATGCAAAGATGTCGATTCTCACGGATGAACTTCGATGGCGGCTTTCCTATTGGGATCGGTTGTACGACGTGAACTGCTTGGATGAATAGCAGACACGAAGTCAACAAGCTTGGTCTCAGGCTGCCAATTTGAACTGAGATCTGAATCATTCTCGTGGTTGGCTTCTTCAAAGGGTCATATCTGCGGATCAACATTGTCCTATAGAACTTCAACTCCTCGTGCAGGCCACTCTGCATAACGCATCACCTTCCTCACATTCTAAGCGACCCTCGGCTCCCATGAACCGTTATCGTCCCCTTGTAACCCGGCATCTTGAGCTGCAAGTAGATATAACAAGTGGGCCATGAACTTCAGCATAAGTGAAAGTGCAACTAATCCCGGGTGGTTTTGGTAATTAATAACAACATATATATCATTGAACTAATAGTTACTTGAGAATCATTTGAAAGTTCGATGATATGGGTATGGCAGGGCTGAAGAAGTGGACCCCTCAAAATGCTAAGGCAAGCATTGGCAAAAGCTCAAGACTCCATTTTGGTTTAGTGATCCAAGATCACATTGAGTCCATAGGAAAGCCAATACTATTAAAGGGGATGAGGTTATGATGATGATCTGGTTTGCTCAAGTGTAGTGATACATCTCCTAAACTTTCAACCTTTCCTTTGCCATATACACTCATAAGTAGTCTCGGTCCGATTTTCCAAACTTCAGTCCACGAGATGAACCACCTCAGCCATAAAGCCAAACCCTAGCAAACTCGGATTTTCCGATTAGAACTCGGTCTCACGAAAAGAGTTGCCAAGCTTACTTATATCATCAAATCTTCCCAGAGATGATGTCGTCCCAAATTGAGCCTTGTCTTTCGAATCGGACTCAAGTTGTATTTTGGTCCCGAAAATCCCAACTTCACATTATTGAACTTTGGTCTCACCAGTTGTCAACCGGTCCCAAGATTGCTCAAATGTGTGTAGCAGTTGGATTTTGTGTGGAGGCTATAAATACCCTCCACCCCTCTTCACTCGTGGAAGAGCCATCGAAAGAACTACCACTCCTACCTTAATTTACGAAGGAACTACCTACCCTTGTGTTGAGATCAAGTTGCTCCACTCCCACCATATGAAGCTTGATCTCTAGCCTTCCAAGTTGCTTTCCTCAATCCTTTCTTCCACCACAGCCAAATCGGTGAGGAGAGTTGAGTGTTGGGGAGATTATCATTTGAAGCACAAAGCAAGGGTTCATCATCATCAACAACATCTATTACCTTTTGGAGGTGGTGCCTCCTAGATTGGTTGGTGTAAGCTTGGGAGCCTCCTCGAGATGTGGAGTTGAACCAAGAAGTTTGTAAAGGCAAGGGATCGCCTACTTGGAAGATCTCAAAAGCTACCCTCCGTGGGCGTGAGCCATGATGGAATAGACAAGGTTGCTTCTTGTGGACCCTTGTGGGTGGAGCCCTCGTGGACTCTGGGCCGTTACCCTCCGTGGGTTGAAGTCTCCATCAGCGTGGAAACGATAGCACCACCTAGGAACCAAGGAAAAATCACGTCTCAAAATTCGTTTGCTCTTCTCCACCTCTCTTTACTACATGTGCAATTTACTTTCCTGCCTATACTCTAGAATTGCATGTGTGGGTGATTGCTTGATCATAATTGTGAATCTGCAAAACTGTTCTTTGTCAAAAAGGCGAATTTTATATTGTCAAGTAGTCTAATCACCCCCTCTAGACATACTTTCGATCCTACAAGTGGTTCGAGCTTTGGTCTTCATTGTATTGGTTTCCTTGCATTGGACTCCATAAGCTTGGTTTCACAACCTAGGAAGTATGGCGTCTAGTGAGGTAATTTTCATAACCCTTTTTGATGGTACAAATTTTGCTAGTTGGAAGCATAAAATGAAAATGCATATTCTTGGCCATCCCGGCATGGGGCATTATTTGTGTTGGTATGCAAAATTTTGAGGAAGGAAAAGTTGGATTGGCTTCTGCGGAAAATTGGGTGTTGCAAAACAATGCTCAAGCTTGTGACATTCTCTTCAATGCCTTGTGTCAGGAGTTCAACAAAATCAGGTCTTGAGAATCAAAAGAGATTTGGGATACTTTGGTTGAAATGAAGGTCGAGTCCATGAAGGAATCAAAGCTAGAATTCTTCAAGGTCGACTTGACAAGTTCAAGATGAAGGATGGTGGAATATTTGAAATGTACTCTAGGCCTCTCATCACAAATGAGATTGGCTTAGGAAGCGAAAAATGACCGCCGATTCATCATCAAAAGATTCTGAGCTTTGGATGGAAAGTATTACAGTGTGCACTTTGATCCAAATGATTCCAAACAAAAGAATCTCAAGCCAAGAAGTCATTGGAAGAATTGTTGCTCATGAGATGACACTTAAGGATAAGGAAGAGCTTCAAACAATCAAGTGGTGCTTGCTACAAGTGATGCTCCCACCCTCAATGACAAGTTAGTTTCAATGAAGAGATAAGCCTAATTAGAACTTACAAATTCTACAAGAATAGAAGCAAAGAAAGCTCAAAGTCTAGATCATATGATGAAAAGAATCTTCTAGTTGATGAAGCCTACAATTGTGGAAGACCGGACACTATTCAAATGAGTGTCGACTCCCCACAAGAAGAAAAATCTCCAAGAAGAAGAAGCTCAAGAGATGAGTCACCTCGGAAGAGAGGGAGTAGAGATGATCGTTATGAAAGACCCCTCAGAAGCAAGGATTGGAGGGAAGGACAATCATCAAGGAGCTACCAAAAGAAAACATCAAGCTCATGTGGTGAATGGGTCTCCAAACTCAAAAATCAATCCGAAGGAAGCTATCCTCCAACTCGACTCGTCAAGATGAAGGTGTTCGGTCTTGCTCTCATCCTCCAACCCCAACTCCTCGACTTATTTGATTCACCAAATGGGGAATTGGAAGATGCTTCATGGCTAAAGGCCCCAAAGGTATCACACCGAATTCATTGACTTTGATAGTGATGAGGATGATTGCTTGGTGAAGATGAGCTCTTGTGATAAATCCAATGAACCTAGTAATGATGAACATGCTAGTAGTCTTTATAGTAGAATGAATGAAAATGCTATGAAGGAGATTGAGCTCTAACTAAAGAACTAAACACTCTTAAGTTAGCTCATGAAACAACTCAAGAAGATCATAGAGGCTCCAAGATCTCATGAAAGCTCCGAGGCTCCTCTAAAAGAACATGGTTTCTAAAAGCAATCAATACAATCTTGAAAGAAGAGTTCTTCATATCTTGCCAAGCGACTTCTCTTGTCTAATTTCTTGCCAACCATTAAAACTAAGCATGACAAGCATAAGAAAATTCTTTCTCTAGTAGTAACAATAACCATGCTAAATCCAATGTTGTTGCTTCTAGTAGTTCTCTTGATTCCACTAACAATGTTTCAAAAGTTACCTTGAGCAAGAAAATAGTTTATTGAAAGGGATTATAGAAAGGTGTCTACAAGAGCCTTAAGGGCAAGAACTTTGAGAAATTGTTAAAGCAAGGAAGGCGGGAATCAAGGAATTGGTTTTGGCGAAAGTTCCAAAAGGTGTTGAAAAGAATCGATATCCTACTCCGGTTTGTTCCTCAAAAGGAAAGTATGATCCTACTTCTTCAATTGGAACAAGCTCAAGGCCTTCCACCACAAGACCACAAGCTAAAAAGGCAAGGACAAGCTTCAAGGAGATTGATGCATTTGTTGAAGCACCTCAAGCCATGGTCAAGTGGGTTCCCAAAAAGCGTCAAGTTCTTTGTCAAGCTCCTCAACCCCAAGGTTCCCATCAAGATGATGTGGATCAAGAAGAAAAACTAGAAAGTTCTTGAGGGTGACTCTAACATACTTCTTACATTCATTTTGGCAAAAACTTGCAATCAACTTCCACATTGTGCACTAGTTCATGGAGTCCAAAACCCTCTTGTTGGTTCAAGGGACAAGGTAATCATTGCTTTCATGGAAATCATCTTTGGAACTTCAATCTATGTCCATGGATATCCTTGTTTGTTCCTTGTGGGACTAACCCTGTAGGTATTGAAAGTAAATCAAGGATAGCTCCCAACTCTTGATATCCCATCAACATTGAGCATCCACATCTTCAACATCTACATGAAGTCTTCTCGACAACCCAAGGTTAGTTTGACCCTTTAAAGGGGTTCTCACATCTAGGGAGCTTTGCTCTAAAAATTGAGCTAAAGCATCTTCAAATGATGTGAACAATCAATGCTTTATGTAAAGTGGTAACCCCACTTGTGCAAGCGATGAGTATGACCTATGATCAAATGTTCTCATTTGGCTCCTAAGTCAATATACTCATATAAGATGACCTAGTCATCGACAAATTGTGTTTAGTTGCTAGATTTTTTGATTGGCATGTTTGAACATATTTCATTTGCTATCTTATTGTGTGAGCATGTTGGATGCATGATTTTATCCATTAGGACATCCATTTGTTGTTTTGGTGTTTTGATTTTTAGACCAAATGGATGGACAAGAATCCTAAATCCTCCCTAGCTATCTATGCTTTCTTGTCTCAAAATTCTATTCATGCTTACATCCAAAATTTTGAACAAGTCATTTTGGACCCTCGGGGGAGCACTTTCGGATCCACCGATCCGTCAAGGCTAAATTCCAAAACCTTCTAATTGATTTGGTCGGACCAACTCACTCAAACTCGGTGACGAAAGCATTTAGACGATCTAGGTTTTCACTCGGTGAAACCGAGTTTGATTTGGGTGAAAGTGCATAACCCTGCGTTATCCATCTCGTGCCAGAGTTTTCCTTCGGTCCCCGCGGCAAAGGGTATATATAACTCAGGGGCAAGCGTTGATTTCTCCTTAACGTTTAGCCCCACCCCTTCTTTGCCGTCGCCTTGGTCTCGGATCGTCTCGTCTCCTTTTCGCCCTCCATGGTCTCCCGTCGCCGACGGACATCTCCTGGCGGGGTAAAAACTCCACCAAGTTAGGGTGAGTTTGATCCCTCGTGCTCCCATCTCCGATTCAATGCGTTTGGTTTGCCTAGAATCTTGCCCGATTGAAATCTTCCTTACAAGTTAGTTGTTTGAACTAGATTCAAGTAAAAGTTTTGGGTTAGGTTTCCCGGAACACATCTCGGTGAGCCGATTTTAATTTTTTGACCGATTTGGCCTATGGCCATTCCTGCCCCGGTCCAAGGTTGTCAAATCGGTGTGACGAAATAGGATTCTGGAAACCCTAGTGTTTTGGGGGACCCGAAACCCGGTCAAACCCGAAAGTGGTGTAAACTTCTTTTAACCGGTTCACGAATTTTAAACTCGGTCGGAAAATGTCTGTGAAAACCTAATACTAAATTTGAACTCATTTTTTTGCAAAAACTTGCATTTGTGATGACTCTTCTTCTCCCTACACCTTATCTATTCACGGGTTGTCGGCCATTCGGATGCCGTGGTGGAAATCGAGACACCCATTGAATATTCGGGCGGAATCACGTCGGCTATCATGATGGTGAGAAGTACACCAAGTGGTTTGCCTTGCACCACGAGCCGAAAAGAGGAACTTCGGATGATGAGGATTCAATTTGTTGTTGAGGAAAGTAACCTCAAAGCCCAAAAGGAAGGTTGTTGAAAAGGGCAAGTGACAAACTAAGAAGGGCACCGGGAAAGTCAAGCGATCAACTTTGCCAAAAGCTGAATTTGGAAGAAACAGCGCAAGCAAAGTGAAAAACCTCCAAGAAAAGATTAGTGCATGATGATGCGCGGAAGATGAGGATGAGAAGCCCCCCCTCCTCCTCGAAGCCTAAGTTCATGGGTGATGCCATTAAAGTGGAGCCACATCAAAGCCCAACAATCTGCTCCTAAGGCAGCTCCCAAAACTCTTAAGCCAAGAAACGATCAGGAACATTCCGGTCGAAAAGAACAAGGATGATGTGCCACCGGTGTGGATGATGAAGACGGTTTTTGGAAACCGTCCAAAACTGCCACTACATAATGATCTCATCCTCAAGGGAGGATATGAAGGCAAGGAAAGATAAGGTCTCGGGCTATGGAGACAAGGCCCATATCCGTGAGGAGAAAAGCTACGATCCCAATTTCACCGGGAAGCGGGACTTCTATGAGCCGTCTTGATGGACAAAAGCCCATATGGAACAAGATATTTATTTGGAAGTACATTGCAGGAAACCGAATTTCTTTCCACATGTGCATGAAAGTTTCCTTTGCTTGTGGTGTTGCGACTTTGTGGTCAGAAATTGACAAGGTGGAATGATGAGATGATAATGCAATTCTATGCCGACTCATTTCTAGATGGAAAGTTGTGTGGATTTTGAAGGCCGAATTTTCTTCATCTATTGAAGAAGGGAGAACCGAATGCTCGTCTGGAGAGGATGATATGATGTATATGGGATTCCAAAAGAATCATGAATCCATGAAGAACATGTACAAAGGTTCCACCAAAGGTTTGGGAATGGAGCTGGCTCGATGCTATCTCGGGGGCTTACCTACCACTAAACTATTTTGAGGCATTTGATGCCCAAATGCGAATCATCCATGATCGGAGGATACTCTATCAAATCTAATACTTGATGAAACACCTTTCAAGGTGATGGACTTGATGGTAGAAACCATTAAGGGTTGCGGTGACGGAAAAAGGTCATGTGGATTTGCCCTTGATTGATGCTTATCAATGCCAAGTTTACGGGCACATTCTTGTTGGATAAACCTTACCCCTGCGCGAGCAAAGACAATGTTGTTGTGATGGATGAGGAGGATCAACCTTTTGAAGGTCAAGCCAAGATTGAAGCGAAAAAAGCCGGGACAAAAGGCGGCGGCTAAACCAAAAGAGCGAGGGGTTCTTGAACTACCCAAAAGTTGAACAACCGGGATTGAATCCGGGAGAGCTTAGAAGGATTGTTGAGGACAAGATCCACGCTGGCGTGGGGGAAGTCAAGTATTGTCAACAAGCTTGGCGGAACATTGAGGAACAAAGCGGGAGAAGGAAACTTATCGTTTGATCGGATGACTTAGTCCGGGATGCTTATCACAGTCTCCGGTTCCCCGGGATTTGCTATTCGATGGAACACGGGACTGCACCTCCCAAGTTCATTCTCCTACTCGGTCGTCGTGACCCTCCTCCGGCCCGGACATCGGTGAAGTCTTCGCCGATCTGTAATATCCTCCGCATCAACCCGGGCAGGGGCCCGGGAGTCCCGTGGCGCTTAGCTTTTGCTTTTGGTAACTTGTTGCCAAAGGGAAAGTAGATCATAGGACTTGAGAGAAGTGTTGTTGTCTTTGCGCTTTTTCTTTTCGTTCTTTTGCGGTTTCTTTGAGATACTTTTGGTTTGAGACATTGTGTGTTTGATACTCGTTTGATTCTACCTTAATGAGTGCTTGGTATCTATGCTTTTGTGTTAATGCTTATCATATGCTATTCCTATCTTGTATGACCATTTACTCATGTCTTGGTGATTGGGTGCATCTGTTTCATTCTTATCATTTTGTCGCTCCACCAAGATGTATGTGACATGGAAGAGTGACCCATGATCCTTCGATTGTGCATTTGCATTCAAGCATAAATCTTAAAAATGCACAAATTTAGGGGAGCTCTTGCTTATCACATACTTCTCAAGCGACGATATTATTCATTGATTATATCCTTTGTCAAAGCTTTGATCTATATTTTCATCAATTACCAAAAGGGGAGATTGAAAGTCAACTAATCCCGGGTGGTTTTTAATTAATAAAACAAATATATATATATCATTGAACTAATAGTTACTTGAGAATCATTTGGAAAGTTTAGTGATATGGGTATGGCAAGGGGAAAAAGTGGACCCCTCAAAATGCTAAGGAAGCATTGGCAAAAGCTCAAGACTCCATTTTGGTTTAGTGATCCAAGATCACATTGAGTCCATAAAAGCCAATACTATTAAAAAGGGATGAGGTTATGATGATGATCGGTTGCTCAAGTGCTTTGATACATCTCCTAAACTTTCAACTTTCCCCCATATAACTCATAAGTAGTCTCGGTCCCCCGATTTTCCAAACTTCAGTCCCGAGATGAACCACCTCACCATAAAGCCAAACCCTAGCAAACTTGGATTTTCGATTGAACTCGGTCTCACGAAAAATGAGTTAAAGCACGTAACTACATCATCAAATGGTGTCACAGATGATGAAATGTCCAAAATTGGCAAGCTCTTTTTTTGCGAATCGGACTCCAATTGTATTTCGGTCCACGAAAATCCGCGTTCACATTATTTGAACTTTCGGTCTCAGGTTGTCCCGGTCCCAAATTGCTCAAATGTTTAGCATTGGATTTTGTGGGAGCTATAAATCCCTCCACCCCTCTTCATGTGGAGAGCCATCGAAAGAACTACCACTCCTACCTTACATTTCTAAGAAGAGAACTACCTACCCTTGTGTTGAGATCAAGTTGCTCCTCCCACCATATGAAGCTTGATCTCTAGCCTTCCCAAGTTGCTTTCCCTCAATCCTTTCCCACCACCAAATCGGTGAGGAGAGTTGAGTGTTGGGGGATTATCATTTGAAGCCAAGAGCAAGGGTTCATCATCATCAACAACATCTATTACCTTTTGGAGGTGGTGCCTCCTAGATTGGTAAGGTGTGCGGGAGCCTCCGTCGAGATGTGGGTTGAACCAAAAGTTTGTAAGGGCAGGGAGATGCCTACTTTGTGAAGATCTACCCGAGTAAGGCTAGCCCTCCGTGGGCGTGAGCCATGATGGAATAGACAAGGTTGCTTCTTTGGACCCTTGTGGGTGGAGCCCTCCGTGGACTCTTGGCCGTTACCCTCAGTGGGTTGAAGTCTCCATCAACGTGGAAATCGATAACCCCTTCGGAACCACGAGAAAAAACCGCGTCTCAAAATTGTTTGCTCTTCTCCACCTCTCTTTTACATTGCTTTCTTTTGCCTATACTCTAGAATTGCATGTGGGGTGATGCTTGAATTGATCATAATTGTGAATCTGCAAAATTTCTTTGTCAAAAGGCAGAATTTTTTATTGTCAAGTGTCTAATCACCCCCCCTCTAGACATACTTCGATCCTCAATAAGGGGGCCCAAACAAAGGGGTCGGGCTGGGATCTTCACCACCTCAAGGTTAGTTTTTAGGCGGGAATCGTGATCCCCAAAAGCCACATCTGGGCTATCTTACCAAGGATTGCAGTTTCGGTACCACCATGGAACAGTATTAGGCGTCAGATCCTTATCCCAAGACCCATGCGGCGGAATGTATTATATAGTATGTTATCTTTTCCTCCATCCATAAGTACCTTGGTGAACTTATAACCCCCCCACGAGGTCTACCACTAATGCTAGCGGCGGGATTATCAACCGGGGTGGATGATCCTCTGCTCCCCACGATAAATGCTTTCGACCGGTAATACGTTAAAAGGCGGGTTCAACAAATTCCTACTAAACTTGGGGTTTTGATGGGTGCTTATCAAGCTAGTTGTGAAAACATGATATTGCGTTGTTCATTGCTTTGGCTGGCTCGATAACTGTTCTCTTTCTTTTATTATTCGGTTGTTTAAAACGTTGAGACCTAAACAGGCTCCATCATGACCCGGCCCATAACGGATCGAACCCAACGACCCGTGGTCATCAAAGCTTATAATTTTTAAACTCGCATAATATAACAATCCTTCCAAGGTGGTTTGGGGCGACTCCCTTTCCGTGCTTTGGGCAAAATGATTTAACAAATAATTCAAGCGGCTTGCGTTAGGTTGGACCCCATTCGATTTGGCTTTACCTCTTCCGCCCCTCCGTGCATTAGTGTTGGACAAAGTCCCTGCCATCCGCTTTCGCTTCCTCGTTCCATGACCCGCGGTTTGTCTTTGTTGCCCCTTGGGTTGCTATTCTTCTTTCCCTTCCCCTTCATCATCATCGACCTCGGGATCCTTGTCTTTCGAATCGCATACTTCACTAAAGCGGCCATGGGGTTCCCATGTCATTCTGGAACCGCTTATCGTCCCAATTTCAATTTTAAAGGCTCAAACGGGGTTGCCTTCGAGTTAAGATCCGATCGGCATTAATCCGGACAGTGCAAAATTTCGGCTTGGCGCGCAATCGTTTTTCCTTCCTCCCGGACACAAGCCCCGGTCTACTGGACTTGGGCTGCTTACATGTATCTTTGAAATCGGATAAAAGGGCAATGGGCCCATGTGATAAATTAGGGGGGCTCTTTAACCAAATCGGCCGTGCCTTAAGCATCATGGTGAAGTATTTTTGCAGCGATTCATCCCGTCTAGCATCTCCATGGCCATTCTCTCTCTACCCCGAGGATAAATCAGCGGTGTAATTCGGCTGCGGACCCTTGAAATCTTTGGGCGGCGCACATTTGGCGGGGATTAAACAAAGCACTCCCAAAGCGGATCGACTCGGTCGCGAAGGTGGTAAGGCGAACGGTGTAAGTTGACCCGCATCATCCGTCTCTCTTCGGCCTCGCCGTGCGGGCGGTCCACCACATCCCGAGCATCGCGGATACCACCGGGTTATTGCCCGGGCGCTTCGACCTCGCGCATTTTTCGATATGGCGGTTCATCCATCCGGCTATAGCTCCGGCTTGGATGGGCGTAAGTGAATCCGATCACGGTTTCGAATATGCTTCTCGAATCAGCGGTGGGCTCCTTAACCGGGGCGTCTCTCCCTTCGGAGAGTCCCCTTGGCGGATAGCCTCTAATCGGGCGGCTGCAACAAGGTTGTCCATAGGATTAGAATAATGACCAGGCGTCGGACGGGAGGAACCACAATGTTCTCTGAGAGGTTCCATCGGGCAAGTTGGACCGTCGCCCCAGTCGTGCCTCAATCCGGTTTGTCTCCGGTCTTTGCGGGGATTCTTTGGTCCGCTCGGGTGGAAAAAGATTTGAAATTAAACCCTAATGGCGGGTGATCGCCGCAAACCTCCTTGATGCGTTCGGTCAAGCATGAGTTGGTAGGCGGGCGTCCAAAGCAGCCGCTTTGGCCATCTGTCTTTTCTGGCCGGATCCGCTTTTGCTTGCCGATCGCTCTTTCCCTTCAAATCTCGCATTATGGGCCTCGATCCGGGTTGTCCTCCCATAAGCGCGCTAGTGCATCAAATAGATCGGATAGAACTTGGACGGGGCGCTCAAAACCTCCCCTTTCGCTTGGCTCGCCGTCCGGAAACATCTTCTTCGCGGTCAAAATCGCCCCTTGTGTGCGGCCATGAATATTCAACCCGGTTGACCCCGGGGGTCGGAATCGCCATCGGAACAACCCTAACCATATCTTCAACGGTATAGCGATTCGGTCTCTCGGTTGAGGACTCGTCACGGAATGGCAGCGGTCTCACTATCGTGTTACGATCCGTCCTCACGCTCTCCTCCGTGGATGACTCCAGAAAACCGCTTCCGGCGGTTTACTGGGTAGATCTCCGCTGGGCCGTCTCGATGGGGCGGTGCGATGTCGGCTGGTCGAGCTCACCAATCTTGTGGACCCGTCCGTCTCGTCGAATGGCCTCGGGACCCCATCTGCCTCATGTAGATCTGCTGACGACTCTTGGTTATCCGGCCCCAAACATAGCCGAGTCCTTGGTTGCCCTCCAAGATCGTCAAACCATCGTCGATAGCCCGGTGGCGCCGGTTGGTTGTCCGGGGATGTCCTAGTGAAAGGACTTAGTCTGGAGCCATTAGCGACTTTACTTGAAGGGTTGCGAACACAAAGACCGAGGTTTTATACTAGTTTTGCCGATGAAGGTAAAAGCCTATGTCTAGTTGTGATGGAATTGGCGTGGTCTCGATGGCTAGGGAGCAAACAAGCTTCACCAGGCTCGAGTTGTGTTGTCTTCTCAAACCCCCGTCGGTCATCCCCTTATATACGGGTGGCGTCCGTGGTCCATAGAGTCAACGGTTCATACTTATCCCGGTTGGGTTCTCTATTCTAACACTAAAGTTTACATCGGGCGGTTTATGGCTGGGTTCTAAACCCTAGGGCCTTGGGCCTTACCTCATACCACTAATTAAGTTAACCCGGCCCCCGGGGCGGTTCCCCTAGTGGTAATATCTAACAATCATGGTGATGGCATAGCAGGGGGAGGTGTTGTCCTATTGGCCGTGGCCGGCGTTATGACCGATTGATGTAGTCGTCGTCTTCATGATCCGCCGATCAAGTATCGAGCGTCCGGCACCTCGAATCCGGCCCGTTACCGATGGGATCCCGGACTCGATCCATCAAAGTTTGGGGGATGAGTTTCGGCCTGACGGCATGGTGGCGATGATGATGCTCTCGGTAGGGGCTTCACCTAAACTCATGACGATATGGCCAGGTGGAATATGGTGGAGGGGCACCCACATGCTAAAACGTCCGTAGATCAAATTGTGTGTCTCTAGGGTGCCCCCCCAATATAAAGGACCAAGAAGTCGGGCCCTAGGAGGGGCCTGGGAGGTCCTCCCCCGGGAGTGGACTCCCCCCTAGTTGGACTAGGACATGGGGGGGAGGAGGGGGAAGAGGGCCGCCCTCCTCCTTTCCTATTCAGACTTGGGGGGGGGGCGCCCTTGGCCCTCTCCCTTCCTCCACTAAGGCTCATTAGGTCCGGGGGGTTCGGTAACCTCCCGTACTCGTAAAATGCGATTTCACCAGAACCGATGTCCAAACATAGACTTCAATATAACAATCTTTATGTTCACCATTTAGACTCCCGTCATGTCGTGATCACATCAGGACTCAAAACAAACTTTGGTACATCAAAACTTATAAACTCATAATAAACTCATCATAACGTTAAGCGTCAGGACCCTAGGGTTGAGAACTATGTAGACATGACCTAGAACTATTCTCGGTCATAACCAATAGCGGAACCGGATGCCCATATTGGCTCCTACATATTCTCGAAGATCTTTATCGGTCAAACCGCATAACAACATATGTTGTTCCTTGGTCATCGGTATTTACTTGCGAGATTGATCGTCGGTATCAATCGTAGTTCAATCTTTCTTTGGAAAGTCTCTTTACCCGTTAGGTAATGCATCATTCCTACTAACTCATTAGCTACATTGCTTGCAAGGCTTGTAGTGATGTGCATTAAGAGGGCCGGAATACCTATCACACAATCGGTGACAAAACCTAATCTCAAATCGCCCAACATGTACCGGAACACACGTACTCCTTTATAATCACGATTACATTGTGATGTTTGGTAGCACCCAAAGTGTTCCGGTGAGGGTTGCATAATCTCATATTAGGGAACATGTATAAGTCATGAAAAAAGCAATAGCAATATCTAAGCGATCAAGTGCTAGGCTACAATGGGTCATGTCAATCACATTATTCTCTAATGATGTGATCCCGTTAATCAAATGACAACTCTTTTGTCCATGGCTAGGAAACATAACCATCTTTGATAAATGAGCTAGTCAAGTAGTGGCATACTAGTGACACTATGTTTGTCTATGTATTCACACATGTATTATGTTTGGTTAATACAATTCTAGCATGAATAATAAACATTTATCATGATATAAGAAATAAATAATAACTTTATTATTGCCTCTAGGGCATATTTCCTTGGAATGACCTATGTTGATTCACTTTAATTCCAACACTCCTTTTTGGTGAATGCTTCCCGGCGTGAAGCTTCATCAAAGCCCTTCATGCACAAAGCTTTGAAACGGCCATTTGACTTTATCATATGCCTTCTTGAAATCCACTTTGAAAATAACTCCATCCATTTTTTTTGAATCTCATGAAGCGTTTCAATAAGGACCACAACCCCTTCGGGATGTTCCCATGAAAGCCGTTTGAAAGGCTGCCATCATAATCGTGTTAGCGAATCATTCCAACCTTTGAAAATTTTGAAGCTCACATTAGGAAAGGAGAAGGGAAATTGCTCGATTTTCCGGCCCTTTTTCTTAGGGAATAGGGTTATTGTTCAAATTAAGATGGAAAAGCTGCTAATGTCGAGAACAAATCATGGAA
>JAHHZJ010009409.1:0-21092 GCA_021437245.1 Aegilops speltoides
AGATGGAGGAGAAGCAGTTCACTGTCGATGACACATCATCACGAAGATATACAGGTTGCCTTTCATTATGACCCAATTTGAAGGATTAACTTCCTCGAGATGAGGCGGTCATTGGCAGAATCCTCAGTCGCTCCCACCAAGCTACAAGAGCTTTGTGATGAACTACAACATGCGAGAGGATGGTAAAGACCATTCCAAAAGTGTTCTCGATCTGAAGTGTTGAGAGGCTGAAATCAAGAAAAGAACATCAAGTGTTGATGGTCAATAAGACCACTAAGTTCAAGAAGAGGCAAGGTAAGAAGAACTTCAAGAAGGGCGGCAAAGATGTTGCAGCGCGCCGACGTAAACTTGTTCTTGGGAAGAAGTCAAGAATGGACCCAAGCACGAGGGTAAGGTGCTTTTATTGCAAAGGGAAGAACCTTTGAGCGGAGCTGCCCCAAATACTTAGCGGATAAGAAGGCGGCAATACCAAAGGTATATTTGATATACATATAATTGATGTGTACCTTACGATTGCTCGTAGTAACTCACAGGTATTTGATGCGGTGCCGTTGCTCACATATGTAACTCACGGCGGGGAGAACTGCGGAATAAGCGGAGGTGGCGAAGGGCGAGGTGAGGATCTTGTCGGGAATGGTTCGAGAAGTCGATGTGATGCGCCGTCGACACTACCTCTACATTTACCTCTGGGTTAGTTTTAAACCTCAATAATTGTTATTTAGTGCCAAGTTTGAGCATGAACATTTATATCGGATCTCGTTTGATCTGAGATGGCTACTCATTAAGTCGAGAATAATGGTTGTTCGATTTATATGAGAGATATGTTTTATGGTCATGCTCCGATGGTCGATGGTTTATTCTTAATGAATCTCGGCGTAATATTACATGTTCATAGTGTGGATTCCAAAAGATGTAAAGTTGATAACGATAGTCCCACATACTTGTGTACTTTGCGCCTTGGTCACATTGGTGTCAAGCGCATGAAGAAGCTCCATCTTGATGGACTTTTAGAGTCTCTTGATTATGAATCGTTTGACACATGCGAACCTTGCCTCTTAGGCAAAATGGCCAAGAACTCCGTTCTCGGAACAATGGAAGCGAGCAACCAACTTGTTGGAAATCATACATCCGATGTATGCGGTCCAATGGCGTTGAGGCTCGCCCAGGAGGATATCGTTATGTTCTCACCCTCACTTGATGACTTGAGTAGATATGGGTATGTCTACTTAATGAAACACAAATCTGAGACCTTTGAAAAGTTCAAGGAATTTCAGAGTGAGGTAGAGAATCAAGCGTGACGAAAGATAAAATTCTTCTCGATCGGATCGTGGAGGAGAATATTTAAGTCCGAATTTGGCACACACTTAAGGAAATGTGGAATCGTTTCACAACTCACGCCGCTGGAACACCTCGGTGAAAGCGGTGTGTCGAGCGTCGTGTCGCACTCTATTGGATATAGTGCGGTCTATGATGTCTCTTACCGATTTACGTTATCATTTTGGGGATCGCTCTAGACGGCTACATTCACTTTAAATAGGGCACCGTCTAAATCCGTTGAGGCGACACCGTATGAATTATGGTTTGGGAAGAAACCTAATGTCGTTTCTAAAAGTTTGGGGATGCGATGCTTATGTCAAGAAACTTCAACTGGCTCGAACCCAAGTCGGAAAATGCGTATTCATAGGATACCCTAAGGAAGCTATCGGGTATACCTTCTACTTAAGATCCGAAGGCAAGGTCTTTGTTGCCAGAACGGATGCTTTACGGAGAAAGAGTTTCTCTCGAAAGAAGTAAGTGGGAGGAAAGTAGAACTTCGATGAAGTACTACCTCTCGAGCGGGAAAGTGGTGCGGCGCGAGGAAACCGTTCTGTGATGCCCACACAAGCTGAAGAGAAAGCGTTGATGATGATCAAGGTACTTCGGATCAAGTTACTCTTGAACCCGAAGGTCCACGAGGACACGTTCCGCACGAGTGAATGCGGCAACCTGTCATGGAAATCATGTTGTTGGACAACAATGAACCTTGAACTATGAAGAAGCAATGGCGGGCCGGATTCCAACAAATGGCTTGGAGCCATGAAATCCGAGATAGAATCCATGTATGAAAACAAAGTATGGACTTTGTGAGACTTGCCCGATGATCGGCGGCGATAGAAAACAAATGGATTTTTAAGAAGAAGGCGAATAGCGGATGGTAATGTTACCATCTATAAAGCTCGACTTGTCGCTAAGGGTTATCGACAAGTTCAAGGGATTGACTCTGACGAGACATTCTCTCCGTGGCGAAGCTTAAGTCCGTCCGAATCATGTTAGCAATTGCCGCATACTATGATTATGAGATATGGCGGATGGGCGTCAAAGCGGCATTCCTTAATGGACATCTTAAGGAAGAAGCTGTATATGATGCAGCGGAAGGTTTTGTCGATCCTCGAGCGCTAACAAAGTATGCAAGCTCCGGTGATCCATTTATGGTGGTGCAAGCATCTCGGAGTTGGAACATTCGCTTTGATGAGATGATCAAAGCGTTTGGGTTTATCTTGAGACTTATGGAGAAGCTGCGTTTACAAGAAAGTGAGTGGGAGCTCGTAGCATTTCTCTGTTATATGTAGATGACATACTCTTGATGGGAAATGATCTGAAACTCTGGACGACATTAAGGCCTACTTGAACAAGTGTTTTTCAATGAAGGACCTTGGAGAAGCTGCTTATATATTAGGCATCAAGATCTATAGAGATAGATCGAGGCGCCTCATAGGTCTTTCACAAAGCACATACCTTGATAAGATTTTGAAGAGGTTCAAAATGGATCAGTCCAAGAAGGGGTTCTTGCCTATGTTACAAGGTGTGAAATTGAGCTCGGCTCGATCGCGACCACGACAAAAGATAAAGAAGAGATGAGTGTCATCCCTATGCTTCAGCCATAGGATCTATTATGTATGCCATCTTGTGTACCGGACCGATGTAAACCTTGCCGTAAGTTTGGTTGCAAGATACCAAAGTAACCCGACAAGGAACAACTTTGGACAATGGTCAAGAATATCTGAAGTACACGAAAAGGACAAAGGACATGTTTCTCGTTTATGGAGGGCGAAGAGCTCAAATCGTAAAGGGTTACGTCGGGCTAGCCCGACTCGAGATCTGGATGACTCTAAGTCACAAACCGGATCGTGTATATGTTGAATGGTGGAAGCGATGGTAGTGCGGTTGCCAAGCGAGCGTCGTGGCGGGATCTCATGTGAAGCGGAGTACATGGCAGCCTCGGAGGCGCGCATGAAGCGATTTGGGTGAAGAGTTCATCACCGACCTAGGAGTCATACCCAATGCGTCGGGGCCGATCAAACTCTACTGTGACAACACTTTGGAGCTATTGCCCTTGCCAAGGCCGGGTTTCACAAGAAGACCGAGCACATCAGCGTCGTTTCAACTCCATCCGTGAAAATGTTCAAGATGGAGACATAGAGATTTGCAAAGTGCACCACGGATCTGAATGTCGCGAGATCCGTTGACTAAACCTCTCTCGCGTGCAAAACATGATGTTGGAAATATGCCCTAGAGGCAATAATAAAAGGATTATTATATTTCAATGTTCATGATAATTGTCTTTTGTTCATGCTATAAGTGTATTATCCAGGAAATCGTAATACGTGTGAACACTTAGACCCAATGAGTCCCTAGTGAGCCTCTAGTTGACTAGCTCGTTGTGATCAATAGATAGTCATGGTTTCGACTATGGACATTGGATGTCGTTGATAGCGGGATCACATCATTAGGAGAATGATGTGATGGACAAGACAATCATAAGCATAGCATAAAAGATCGTATAGTTCGTTTGCTAGAAGCTTTGCCAATGTCAAGTATCTATTCCTTCGACCATGAGATCGTGTAACTCCGGTTACCGTAGGAGTGCCTTGGGTGTATCAAGCGTCTGGCGTGGCTGGGTGACTATAAAGGTGCATTACGGTATCTCGAAAGTATCATTGGGTTGACACGGATCGAGGCGGGATTTGTCACTCCGTATGGCGGAGAGGTATCTCTGGGCCCACTCGGTAATGCATCATCATAATGAGCTCAATGTGACCAAGGTGTTGTACGGGATCATGCATTCTGATGCGAGTA
Source organism: Aegilops speltoides (assembly GCA_021437245.1). Taxonomy (NCBI): domain Eukaryota; kingdom Viridiplantae; phylum Streptophyta; class Magnoliopsida; order Poales; family Poaceae; genus Aegilops; species Aegilops speltoides. The sequence continues at coordinate 4,117 of JAHHZJ010009409.1, forward strand.
AAGTGACTTGCGATGTGAGGCTGAACAAGGTATTGGGATACCGGCGATCGAGTCTCGGGCAAATAACGTACCGATTGACAAAGGAATTGCATCGAGGGTTTGATCGAATCCTCGACATCGTGGTTCAACCGATGAAATCATCGAGGAGCATGTAGAACCAACATGGGTATCGGACCCGCTGTTGGTTATTGCCGAAAGTCGTCTCGGTCATGTCTGCGTGTCTCCCGAACCGTAGGGTCTACACATAAGGTTCGGTGGCGCTAGGGTTAGTAGGAAGTCAAGTATGTGACCACGAATGTTGTTGAGTCCGGATGAGATCCGGACGTCACGAGGAGTTCGGAAGGTCGGAGGTAAAGAATAATATATAGGAAGTGGTGTTTGACCATCGGGAAAGTTTGGGGTTTCGGTAAAATCTGGGACCACGGAAGGTCGAGGTCCACAGGTGGGGCCACCTATCCGGAGGGCCCCATGGGCTGAGGGAAGGAACCAGCCCACAAGGGGCTGGTCGCCCCTAGGCCCCCCTGCGCCTAGGGTTGAAACCCTAGGGGTGGGGCGCCCTTTGGCAGGGGCACTCCACCCCCTTGGCCGCCGCCCCTGGAGATTGGATCTCGGGGCAGCCACCAGGGCCTATATAAAGGGGGAGGGAGGGGGCTGCTGTACCAACTCCCAGGCGCAGCCCTCCCTCCCAACACATCTCCTCCTCCGTAGAGCTCGTGAAGCCACAGCCGAATCTTGCTTCTCCACCATCCTGCGCCGTCGTCTTTGCGGTGGAGCTGTCTTCCTCAACCTCTCCTTCCCCTTGCTGGATCAAGAAGGAGGAGGCGTCGCTCGTCCGTCGTGTGTTGAGCAGCGGAGGTGCTGTCCGTTCAGCACTTGGCATCGGTGATCTGAATCACGTTGAGTGCGACTCCATCATCACCTTGCAAGCTTCATACGCGATCTACAAGTGGTATGTAGATGCAAACTCTCTCCGTTACTCGTTGCTTAGATGAACTCATAGATGGATCTTGGTGAAGCCGTGGGAAAAATTTTAATTTTACTAGCGTTCCCCAACAGTGGCATCATGAGCTAGGTCTATCGTAGTTCTCTAATGCAGAGTAGAACACAATTTGTTGTGGGCGTTGATCTTGTCATCTTACTTGCCTCTACTAGTCTTTTCTTGCTCAGCGGTATTGTGGGATGAAGCGGCCGGACCAACCTTACGTGCGCTTCGTGAGACCGGTTCCACCGGTGACATGCACTAGTTGCATAAGGTGGCTGGCGGGTGTCTGTCTCTCCACTTTAGTTGGGCGGATTCGATGAACAAGGCCCTTATGAAGGGTAAATAGAAGTTGACAAAATCACGTTGTGGTGATTAGTAGGTAAGAAAAGCGTTCTTGCTAGAACCCAATCGCAGCCACGTAAAGATGCAACAACAACTAGAGGGCGTCTAACTTGTTTTTGCAGCGATTGATCATGTGATGTGATATGGCGAAGTTGTGATGAATGATGAATTGTGATGTATGAGATCATGTTCTTGTAATAGGATTCACGACTTGCATGTCGATGAGTATGACAACGGCGAGACCATAGGAGTTGTCTTTATTTTTTGTATGACCTGCGTGTCATTGAAGAGCGCCATGTAAACTACTTTACTTCATTACTAAGCGCGTTAGTCATAGAAGTAGAAGTAGTCGTTAGCGTGACAACTTCATGAAGACACGATGATGGAGATCATGATGATGGAGATCATGGTGTCAAGCGGTGACAAGATGATCATGGAGCCCGAAGATGGAGATCAATGGAGCTTGATGATATTGGCCATATCATGTCACAACTATATAATTGCATGTGATGTTTATTATGTTTATGCATCTTGTTTACTTAGGACTGACGGTAGTAAATAAGATGATCCTTATAAAATTTCAAAAGTGTTCTCCCTAAGCGTGCACCGTTGCTACGGTTAAATCGTTTCTAAGCACCACGTGATGATGGGTGTGATGGATCCTTACGTTCACATACAGCGGGTGTAAGACAGTTTTACAGCGAAAACACTTAGGGTTAACAGCGAGCCTAGCATGTGCGGACATGGCCTCGGAACACGGAGACCGAAAGGTCGAACACGAGTCGTATGGAAGATCGATCAACATGAAGATGTTCACCGGCGATGACTAGTCCGTCTCACGTGATGATCGGACACGGGCTAGTCGACTCGGATCGTGTAACACTTAGATGACTAGAGGATGTCTAATCTAAGTGGGAGTTCATAATTTTGATTAGAACTTTATTATCATGAACTTAGTCTAAAACCTTTGCAAATATGTCTTGTAGATCAATGGCCAGCGCTAATGTCAACATGAACTTCAGCGTTCCTAGAAAACCAAGCTGAAAGATGATGGCAGCAACTATCTCGGATTTGGGTCGGAACACGAGATCATCCTCATAGCTGCCGGAAGCAATATGTCCTAGAAGGACCGCTAGGTGCCGCTCCGTCGAAGAACCAAGGCGTTATGAGCGGCAGCAAACTCGTCTTGATGATTACTCCCTCGTTCGATGCGGCATGCTCTCTGACTTAGAACCGGGGCTCCAAAAGCGTTTTGAGCATCACGGAGCATATGAGATGTTGAAGAGCTGAAACTAGTTTTCCAAGCTCATGCGGGTCGAGAGATATGATGTCTCGACAAGTTCTCTGATTGTAAGATGGAGAAAACAGTTACATCGGTGAGCACATCACGAAGATATGCAGGTTGCGCATTCGTATGACCCAGTTGAACATTAACCTCCAGATGAGGCGGTCATTGTGAGAATCCTCGATCGCTCCACCAAGCTACAAGAGCTTTGTGATGAACTACAACATGCGGGGATGGTAAAGACCATTCTGAAGTGTTCTCGATCTTTGAAGTCGTGAGGCTGAAATCAGAAAGAACATCAAGTGTTGATGGTCAATAAGACCACTAAGTTCAAGAAGGGCAAGGGTAAGAAGAACTTCAAGAAGGGCGGCAAAGATGTTGCGCGCCCGTAAGCTTTATTCTTGCGGGAAGAAGTCAAAGAATGGACCCAAGCACGAGGTGAGTGCTTTTATTGCAAGGGAAGGGGCCTTTGGGCGGAACTGCCCCAAATACTTAGCGGATAAGAAGGCGGCAACACCAAAGGTATATTTGATATACATGTAATTGATGTGTACCTTACCGATTACTCGTAGTAACTCACAGGTATTTGATACGGTGCCGTTGCTCATATTTGTAACTCACGGCGAGGAGCTGCGGAATAAGCGGAGGCTGGCGAAGGGCGAGGTGACGATCTTGGCGTCGGGAATGGTTCGAGTCGATGTGATCGCCGTCGACGCTGCCTCTACATTTACCTCGGGATTAGTTTTAAACCTCAATAATTGTTATTTAGTGCCAAGTTTGAGCATGAACATTGTATCACGGATCTCGTTTGATCTGAGATGGCTACTCATTTAAGTCGAGAATAATGGTTGTTCGATTTATATGAGAGATATGTTTTATGGTCATGCTCCGATGGTCGATGGTTTATTCTTAATGAATCTCGGCGTAATATTACACATGTTCATAGTGTGGATGCCAAAAGATGTAAAGTTGATAACGATAGTCCCACATACTTGTGCTTTGCCGCCTTGGTCACATTGGTGTCAAGCGCATGAAGAAGCTCCATCTTGATGGACTTTTAGAGTCTCTTGATTATGAATCGTTTGACACATGCGAACCTTGCCTCTTAGGCAAAATGACCAAGACTCCGTTCTCGGAACAATGGGCGAGCAACCAACTTGTTGGAAATCATACATACCGATGTGTGCGGTCCAATGGCGTTGAGGCTCGCGGAGGATATCGTTATGTTCTCACTCTCTTGATGACTTGAGTAGATATGGGTATGTCTACTTAATGAAACACAAATCTGAGACCTTTGAAAAGTTCAAGGAATTTCAGAGTGAGGTAGAGAATCAGCGTGACGAAAGATAAAGTTCTCTGATCGGATCGTGGAGGAGAATACTTAAGTCACGAATTTGGTACACACTTAAGGAAATGTGGAATCGTTTCACAACTCACGCCGCTGGAACACCTCGGTGAAAGCGGTGTGTCGAGCGTCGTGTCGCACTCTATTGGATATAGTGCGGTCTATGATGTCTCTTACCGATTTACGCTATCATTTTGGGGATCGCTCTAGAGACAGCTACATTCACTTTAAATAGGGCACCGTCTAAATCCGTTGAGGCGACACCGTATGAATTATGGTTTGGGAAGAAACCTAAGCTATCGTTTCTAAAAGTTTGGGGATCGATGCTTATGTCAAGAAACTTCAACTGAAAAGCTCGAACCCAAGTCGGAAAAATGCGTATTCATAGGATACCCTAAGGAAGCTGTCGGGTATACCTTCTACTTAAGATCGAAGGCAAGATCTTTGTTGCCAAAGCGGATGCTTTACGGAGAAAGAGTTTCTCTCGAAAGAAGTAAGTGGGAGGAAAGTAGAACTTCGATGAAGTACTACCTCTCGAGCGGGAAAGTGGTGCGGCGCGGAAACCGTTCTGTGATGCCCACCAGCTGAAGAAGAAAGCGTTGATGATGATCAAGGTACTTGGATCAAGTTACTCTTGAACTTGAAGGTCCACGAGGACACGTTCCGCACGAGTGAATGCAGCAACCTGTCATGGAAATCATGTTGCTAGACAACAATGAACCTTGAACTATGAAGAAGCAATGGCGGGCCAGTTCCAACAAATGGCTTGAGAGCCATGAAATCCGAGATAGAATCCATGTATGAAAACAAAGTATGGACTTTGCAGACTTGCCCGATGATCGTGGCGATAGAAAATAAATGGATTTTTAAGAAGAAGGCGGGGGCGGATGGTAATGTTACCATCTATAAAGCTCGACTTGTCGCTAAGGGTTATCGACAAGTTCAAGGGATTGACTTCTGACGAGACATTCTCTCCGTGGCGAAGCTTAAGTCCGTCCGAATCATGTTAGCAATTGCGCATACTATGATTATGAGATATGGCGGATGGGCGTCAAAGCGGCATTCCTTAATGGACATCTTAAGGAAGAGCTGTATATGATGCAGCGGAAGGTTTTGTCGATCCTCGAGCGCTAACAAAGTATGCAAGCTCAGCGATCCATTTATGGACTGGTGCAAGCATCTCGGAGTTGGAACATTCGCTTTGATGAGATGATCAAAGCGTTTGGGTTTATCTTGAGACTTATGGAGAAGCCTGCGTTTACAAGAAAGTGAGTGGGAGCTCTGTAGCATTTCTCCTATTATATGTAGATGACATACTCTTGATGGGAAATGATCGAAACTCTGGACAACATTAAGGCCTACTTGAACAAGTGTTTTTCAATGAAGGACCTTGGAGAAGCTGCTTATATATTAGGCATCAAGATCTATAGAGATAGATCGAGGCGCCTCATAGGTCTTTCACAAAGCACATACCTTGATAAGATTTTGAAGAGGTTCAAAATGGATCAGTCAAGAAGGGTTCTTGCCTATGTTACAAGGTGTGAAATTGAGCTCAGCTCGATCACCGACCCTGACAAAAGATAAAGAAGAGATGAGTGTCATCCCTATGCTTGACCATAGGATCTATTATGTATGCCATCTTGTGTACGGACCGATGTAAACCTTGCCGTAAGTTTGGTTGCAAGATACCAAAGTAATCCGGCAAGGAACCTTTGGACAGCGGTCAAGAATATCTGAAGTACACGAAAGGACAAAGGACATGTTTCTCGTTTATGGAGGAGGCGAAGAGCTCGTCGTAAAGGGTTACGTCGGCGCTAAGCCGACTCGGATCTGGATGACTCTAAGTCACAAACCGGATCGTGTATATGTTGAATGGTGGAAGCGATGGCTGGTGCGGCATTTTGCAAGCGAAGCGTCGTGGCGGGATCTCGTGTGAAGCGGAGTACATGGCAGCCTCGGAGGCAGCGCATGAAGCGATTTGGGTGAAGGAGTTCATCACCGACCTAGGAGTCATACCCAATGCGTCGGGGCGATCAAACTCTTCTGTGACAACTTTGGAGCTATTGCCCTTGCCAAGGCCAGGTTTCACAAGAAGACCGAGCACATCAAGCGTCGTTTCAACTCCATCCGTGAAAATGTTCAAGATGGAGACATAGAGATTTGCAAAGTGCACACGGATCTGAATGTCGCGAGATCCGTTGACTAAACCTCTCTCGCGTGCAAAACATGATCAACACGAGAACTCTATGGGTGTTCGATTCATCACAATGTAACTAGATTGGTGACTCTAGTGCAAGTGGGAGGCTGTTGGAAATATGCCCTAGAGGCAATAATAAAAGGATTATTATATTTCAATGTTCATGATAATTGTCTTTTGTTCATGCTATAAATGTATTATCAGGAAATCGTAATACGTGTGAACACTTAGACCCAATGAGTCCCTAGTGAGCCTCTAGTTGACTAGCTCGTTGTGATCAATAGATAGTCATGGTTTCGACTATGGACATTGGATGTCGTTGATAACGGGATCACATCATTAGGAGAATGATGTGATGGACAAGACAATCATAAGCATAGCATAAAAGATCGTATAGTTCGTTTGCTAGAAGCTTTGCCAATGTCAAGTATCTATTCCTTCGACCATGAGATCGTGTAACTCCGGTTACCGTAGGAGTGCCTTGGGTGTATCAAGCGTCTGGCGTAAGCTGGGTGACTATAAAGGTGCATTACGGTATCTCGAAAGTATCATTGGGTTGACACGGATCGAGGCGGGATTTGTCACTCCGTATGGCGGAGAGGTATCTCTGGGCCCTTTCGGTAATGCATCATCATAATGAGCTCAATGTGACCAAGGTGTTGTACGGGATCATGCATTCTGATGCGAGTAAAGTGACTTGCGAGTGCGAGGCTGAACAAGGTATTGGGATACCGGCGATCGAGTCTCGGGCAAATAACGTACCGATTGACAAAGGAATTGCATCGAGGTTTGATCGAATCCTCGACATCGTGGTTCAACCGATGAAATCATCGAGGAGCATGTAGAACCAACATGGGTATCGGACCCGCTGTTGGTTATTGCCGAAAGTCGTCTCGGTCATGTCTGCGTGTCTCCCGAACCGTAGGGTCTACACATAAGGTTCGGTGGCGCTAGGGTTAGTAGGAAGTCAAGTATGTGACCACGAATGTTGTTGAGTCCGGATGAGATCCGGACGTCACGAGGAGTTCGGAAGGTCGGAGGTAAAGAATAATATATAGGAAGTGGTGTTTGACCATCGGGAAAGTTTGGGGTTTCGGTAAAATCTGGGACCACGGAAGGTCGAGGTCCACAGGTGGGGCCACCTATCCGGAGGGCCCCATGGGCCAAGGGAAGGAACCAGCCCACAAGGGGCTGGTCGCCCCTAGGCCCACCCCTGCGCCTAGGGTTGAAACCCTAGGGGTGAAGCGCCCACCGGCAGGGGCACTCCACCCCCTTGGCGCCCCCCCCGGAGATTGGATCTCGGGGCAGCCACCCAGGGCCTATATAAAGGGGGGGGAGGGGCTGCTGTACCAACTCCCAGGCGCAGCCCTCCCTCCCAACACATCTCCTCCTCCGTAGAGCTCGTGAAGCCACAGCCGAGATCTTGCTTCTCCACCATCATCACGCCGTCGTCTTTGCGGTGGAGCTGTCTTCCTCAACCTCTCCTTCCCCTTGCTGGATCAAGAAGGAGGAGGCGTCGCTCGTCCGTCGTGTGTTGAGCAGCGGAGGTGCTGTCCGTTCAGCACTTGGCATCGGTGATCTGAATCACGTTAGTCGACTCCATCATCACCTTGCAAGCTTCCGCCGCGATCTACAAGTGGTATGTAGATGCAAACTCTCTCCGTTACTCGTTGCTTAGATGAACTCATAGATGGATCTTGGTGAAGCCGTAGGAAAAATTTTAATTTTGCAGCGTTCCCCAACAGTGGCATCATGAGCTAGGTCTATCGTAGTTCTCTAATGCAGAGTAGAACACAATTTGTTGTGGGCGTTGATCTTGTCATCTTACTTGCCTCTACTAGTCTTTTCTTGCTCAGCGGTATTGTGGGATGAAGCGGCCGGACCAACCTTACGTGCGCTTCGTGAGACCGGTTCCACCGGTGACATGCACTAGTTGCATAAGGTGGCTGGCGGGTGTCTGTCTCTCCACTTTAGTTGGGCGGATTCGATGAACAAGGCCCTTATGAAGGGTAAATAGAAGTTGACAAAATCACGTTGTGGTGATTCGTAGGTAAGAAAAGCGTTCTTGCTAGAACCCAATCGCAGCCACGTAAAGATGCAACAACAACTAGAGGGCGTCTAACTTGTTTTTGCAGCGATTGATCATGTGATGTGATATGGCGAGAAGTTGTGATGAATGATGAATTGTGATGTATGAGATCATGTTCTTGTAATAGGATTCACGACTTGCATGTCGATGAGTATGACAACGGCGAGAACCATAGGAGTTGTCTTTATTTTTGTATGACCTGCGTGTCATTGAAGAGCGCCATGTAAACTACTTTACTTCATTACTAAGCGCGTTAGTCATAGAAGTAGAAGTAGTCGTTAGCGTGACAACTTCATGAAGACACGATGATGGAGATCATGATGATGGAGATCATGGTGTCAAGCGGTGACAAGATGATCATGGAGCCCGAAGATGGAGATCAATGGAGCTTGATGATATTGGCCATATCATGTCACAACTATATAATTGCATGTGATGTTTATTATGTTTATGCATCTTGTTTACTTAGGGACTGACGGTAGTAAATAAGATGATCCTTATAAAATTTCAAAGTGTTCTCCCTAAGCGTGCACCGTTGCTACGGTTAAATCGTTTCTAAGCACCACGTGATGATCGGGTGTGATGGATCCTTACGTTCACATACAGCGGGTGTAAGACAGTTTTACTGGCGAAAACACTTAGGGTTAACAGCGAGCCTAGCATGTGCGGACATGGCCTCGGAACACGGAGACCGAAAGGTCGAACACGAGTCGTATGGAAGATCGATCAACATGAAGATGTTCACCGGCGATGACTAGTCCGTCTCACGTGATGATCGGACACGGGCTAGTCGACTCGGATCGTGTAACACTTAGATGACTAGAGGATGTCTAATCTAAGTGGGAGTTCATAATTTTGATTAAGAACTTTATTATCATGAACTTAGTCTAAAACCTTTGCAAATATGTCTTGTAGATCAATGGCCAGCGCTAATGTCAACATGAACTTCAGCGTTCCTAGAAAACCAAGCTGAAAGATGATGGCAGCAACTATCTGGATTTGGGTCCGGAACACGAGATCATCCTCATAGCTGCGAGGAAGCAATATGTCCTAGAAGGACCGCTAGGTGCCGCTCCGTCGAAGAACCAAGGCGTTATGAGCGGCAGCAAACTCGTCTTGATGATTACTCCCTCGTTCGGTGCGGCATGCTCTCTGACTTAGAACCGGGGCTCCAAAAGCGTTTTGAGCATCACGGAGCATATGAGATGTTGAAGAGCTGAAACTAGTTTTCCAAGCTCATGCCGGGTCGAGAGATATGATGTCTCGACAAGTTCTCTGATTGTAAGATGGAGAAAACAGTTACGTCGGTGAGCACATCACGAAGATATGCAGGTTGCTGCTTTCGTATGACCCAGTTGAACATTAACCTCCGGATGAGGCGGTCATTGGCAGAATCCTCGATCGCTCCACCAAGCTACAAGAGCTTTGTGATGAACTACAACATGCGGGGATGGTAAAGACCATTCTGAAGTGTTCTCGATCTGAAGAAGTCGAGAGGCTGAAATCAGAAAGAACATCAAGTGTTGATGGTCAATAAGACCACTAAGTTCAAGAAGGGCAAGGGTAAGAAGAACTTCAAGAAGGGCGGCAAAGATGTTGCGCGCCCGTAAGCTTTGTTCGGGAAGAAGTCAAAGAATGGACCCAAGCACGAGGTGAGTGCTTTTATTGCAAGGGAAGGAACCTTTGGGCGGAACTGCCCCAAATACTTAGCGGATAAGAAGGCGGCAACACCAAAGGTATATTTGATATACATGTAATTGATGTGTACCTTACGATTACTCGTAGTAACTCACAGGTATTTGATACGGTGCCGTTGCTCATATTTGTAACTCACGGCGGGGCTGCGGAATAAGCGGAGGCTGGCGAAGGGCGAGGTGACGATCTTGGCGTCGGGAATGGTTCGAGTCGATGTGATCGCCGTCGACCGCTGCCTCTACATTTACCTCTGGGATTAGTTTTAAACCTCAATAATTGTTATTTAGTGCCAAGTTTGAGCATGAACATTGTATCTGGATCTCGTTTGATCTGAGATGGCTACTCATTTAAGTCGAGAATAATGGTTGTTCGATTTATATGAGAGATATGTTTTATGGTCATGCTCCGATGGTCGATGGTTTATTCTTAATGAATCTCGGCGTAATATTACACATGTTCATAGTGTGGATGCCAAAAGATGTAAAGTTGATAACGATAGTCCCACATACTTGTGTACTTGCCGCCTTGGTCACATTGGTGTCAAGCGCATGAAGAAGCTCCATCTTGATGGACTTTTAGAGTCTCTTGATTATGAATCGTTTGACACATGCGAACCTTGCCTCTTAGGCAAAATGACCAAGACTCCGTTCTCGGAACAATGGGCGAGCAACCAACTTGTTGGAAATCATACATACCGATGTGTGCGGTCCAATGGCGTTGAGGCTCATGGAGGATATCGTTATGTTCTCACTCTCACTGATGACTTGAGTAGATATGGGTATGTCTACTTAATGAAACACAAATCTGAGACCTTTGAAAAGTTCAAGGAATTTCAGAGTGAGGTGGAGAATCAGCGTGACCGAAAGATAAAGTTCCTCTGATCGGATCGTGGAGGAGAATACTTAAGTCACGAATTTGGTACACACTTAAGAAAATGTGGAATCGTTTCACAACTCACGCCGCTGGAACACCTCGGTGAAGCGGTGTGTCGAGCGTCGTGTCGCACTCTATTGGATATAGTGCGGTCTATGATGTCTCTTACCGATTTACGCTATCATTTTGGGGATCGCTCTAGAGACAGCTACATTCACTTTAAATAGGGCACCGTCTAAATCCGTTGAGGCGACACCGTATGAATTATGGTTTGGGAAGAAACCTAAGTATCGTTTCTAAAAGTTTGGGGATCGATGCTTATGTCAAGAAACTTCAACAAAAGCTCGAACCCAAGTCGGAAAAATGCGTATTCATAGGATACCCTAAGGAAGCTGTCGGGTATACCTTCTACTTAAGATCGAAGGCAAGATCTTTGTTGCCAAGCGGATGCTTTACGGAGAAAGAGTTTCTCTCGAAAGAAGTAAGTGGGAGGAAAGTAGAACTTCGATGAAGTACTACCTCTCGAGCGGGAAAGTGGTGCGGCGCGAGGAAACCGTTCTGTGATGCCCACCAAGCGAAAGAAAAGCGTTGATGATGATCAAGGTACTTGGATCAAGTTACTCTTGAACCCGAAGGTCCACGAGGACACGTTCCGCACGAGTGAATGCAGCAACCTGTCATGGAAATCATGTTGCTAGACAACAATGAACCTTGAACTATGAAGAAGCAATGGCGGGCCAGTTCCAACAAATGGCTTGGAGCCATGAAATCCGAGATAGAATCCATGTATGAAAACAAAGTATGGACTTTGTGAGACTTGCCCGATGATCGTGGCGATAGAAAATAAATGGATTTTTAAGAAGAAGGCGGACAGCGGATGGTAATGTTACCATCTATAAAGCTCGACTTGTCGCTAAGGGTTATCGACAAGTTCAAGGGATTGACTTCTGACGAGACATTCTCTCCGTGGCGAAGCTTAAGTCCGTCCGAATCATGTTAGCAATTGCGCATACTATGATTATGAGATATGGCGGATGGGCGTCAAAGCGGCATTCCTTAATGGACATCTTAAGGAAGAGCTGTATATGATGCAGCGGAAGGTTTTGTCGATCCTCGAGCGCTAACAAAGTATGCAAGCTCAGCGATCCATTTATGGACTGGTGCAAGCATCTCGGAGTTGGAACATTACGCTTTGATGAGATGATCAAAGCGTTTGGGTTTATCTTGAGACTTATGGGAAGCTGCGTTTACAAGAAAGTGAGTGGGAGCTCTGTAGCATTTCTCCTATTATATGTAGATGACATACTCTTGATGGGAAATGATCTGAAACTCTGGACAACATTAAGGCCTACTTGAACAAGTGTTTTTCAATGAAGGACCTTGGAGAAGCTGCTTATATATTAGGCATCAAGATCTATAGAGATAGATCGAGGCGCCTCATAGGTCTTTCACAAAGCACATACCTTGATAAGATTTTGAAGAGGTTCAAAATGGATCAGTCAAGAAGGGTTCTTGCCTATGTTACAAGGTGTGAAATTGAGCTCAGCTCGATCACCGACCACGACAAAAGATAAAGAAGAGATGAGTGTCATCCCTATGCTTCACCATAGGATCTATTATGTATGCCATCTTTGTGTACGGACCGATGTAAACCTTGCCGTAAGTTTGGTTGCAAGATACCAAAGTAATCCGGCAAGGAACAACTGGACAGCGGTCAAGAATATCTGAAGTACACGAAAGGACAAAGGACATGTTTCTCGTTTATGGAGGAGCGAAGAGCTCGTCGTAAAGGGTTACGTCGGCGCTAGCCGACTCGGATCTGGATGACTCTAAGTCACAAACCGGATCGTGTATATGTTGAATGGTGGAAGCGATGGCTAGTGCATTTGCAAGCGAAGCGTCGTGGCGGGATCTCGTGTGAAGCGGAGTACATGGCAGCCTCGGAGGCAGCGCATGAAGCGATTTGGGTGAAGGAGTTCATCACCGACCTAGAGTCATACCCAATGCGTCGGGGCGATCAAACTCTTCTGTGACAACACTGGAGCTATTGCCCTTGCCAAGGGCCAGGTTTCACAAGAAGACCGAGCACATCAAGCGTCGTTTCAACTCCATCCGTGAAAATGTTCAAGATGGAGACATAGAGATTTGCAAAGTGCACACGGATCTGAATGTCGCGAGATCCGTTGACTAAACTCTCTCGCGTGCAAAACATGATCAACACGAGAACTCTATGGGTGTTCGATTCATCACAATGTAACTAGATTGGTGACTCTAGTGCAAGTGGGAGGCTGTTGGAAATATGCCTAGAGGCAATAATAAAAGGATTATTATATTTCAATGTTCATGATAATTGTCTTTTGTTCATGCTATAAATGTATTATCAGGAAATCGTAATACGTGTGAACACTTAGACCCAATGAGTCCCTAGTGAGCCTCTAGTTGACTAGCTCGTTGTGATCAATAGATAGTCATGGTTTCGACTATGGACATTGGATGTCGTTGATAACGGGATCACATCATTAGGAGAATGATGTGATGGACAAGACAATCATAAGCATAGCATAAAAGATCGTATAGTTAGTTTGCTAGAAGCTTTGCCAATGTCAAGTATCTATTCCTTCGACCATGAGATCGTGTAACTCCGGTTACCGTAGGAGTGCCTTGGGTGTATCAAGCGTCTGGCGTAAGCTGGGTGACTATAAAGGTGCATTACGGTATCTCGAAAGTATCATTGGGTTGACACGGATCGAGGCTGGGATTTGTCACTCCGTATGGCGGAGAGGTATCTCTGGGCCCACTCGGTAATGCATCATCATAATGAGCTCAATGTGACCAAGGTGTTGTACGGGATCATGCATTCTGATGCGAGTAAAGTGACTTGCGATGCGAGGTGAACAAGGTATTGGGATACTGGCGATCGAGTCTCGGGCAAATAACGTACCGATTGACAAAGGAATTGCATCTGAGGTTTGATCGAATCCTCGACATCGTGGTTCAACCGATGAAATCATCGAGGAGCATGTAGGACCAACATGGGTATCAGACCCGCTGTTGGTTATTGCCGAAGTCGTCTCGGTCATGTCTGCGTGTCTCCCGAACCGTAGGGTCTACACATAAGGTTCGGTGGCGCTAGGGTTAGTAGGAAGTCAAGTATGTGACCACGAATGTTGTTGAGTCCGGATGAGATCCGGACGTCACGAGGAGTTCGGAAGGTCGGAGGTAAAGAATAATATATAGGAAGTGGTGTTTGACCATCGGGAAAGTTTGGGGTTTCGGTAAAATCTGGGACCACGGAAGGTCGAGGTCCACAGGTGGGGCCACCTATCCGGAGGGCCCCATGGGCCAAGGGAAGGAACCAGCCCACAAGGGGCTGGTGCGCCCCTAGGCCCACCCCTGCGCCTAGGGTTGAAACCCTAGGGGTGAAGCGCCCTTTGGCAGGGGCACTCCACCCCCTTGGCCGCCCCACGGAGATTGGATCTCGGGGCAGCCCCAGAGGGCCTATATAAAGGGGGAGGGAGGGGCTGCTGTACCAACTCCCAGGCGCAGCCCTCCCTCCCAACACATCTCCTCCTCCGTAGAGCTCGTGAAGCCACAGCCGATCTTGCTTCTCCACCATCCTGCCGTCGTCTTTGCGGTGGAGCTGTCTTCCTCAACCTCTCCTTCCCCTTGCTGGATCAAGAAGGAGGAGGCGTCGCTCGTCCCGTCGTGTGTTGAGCAGCGGAGGTGCTGTCCGTTCAGCACTTGGCATCGGTGATCTGAATCACGTTGAGTCGACTCCATCATCACCTTGCAAGCTTCATGCGATCTACAAGTGGTATGTAGATGCAAACTCTCTCCGTTACTCGTTGCTTAGATGAACTCATAGATGGATCTTGGTGAAGCCGTAGGAAAAATTTTAATTTTACTAGCGTTCCCCGTTGTATTATTGTGTGGCATTGTATGCCTCTTGTATATATCCCCATCTATTTATGTAATGTTGATGTAATGATATCCACCTTGCAAAAGCGTTCCAATATCTTGGGTCTATCCTTGGTGGGACCTTGAGTTCCTTTTGGATAGGGTGCATATTAGGCGTGTTTCTGATGGAAGCAAACCTCCCACTCGGGAGCTTAGCTGCAACCGATGCTGCGCCTAAGAATGATAAGGTACAAGTTGTTTGCAATATGTGCTTCATCCTAGCTTTGCAAAAGGGCATCTCAAACACCGGGGTATAGACCAGCGAAAGATGGTGTTAGTTAGGGGGAATGCAAACATATGCAGCGTCGAGTCAAGTTCGAGATAACGTCTTCACGGGAAGTGCTCGGGCACTAAGCACGCTAAAGTTTATCGATTACAAAAACCACTCAGCATACCGAGGCAAATTTAAAGCATCAAGCATAGAAGTTTTTATCCTCTATGGAGGGCTGGAAAAGCATATGAATTCGTCGGTCGATTCCATCTGCGATCAAGTGGCGGCGATGAAGGTCTCCATGAAGGATCGGAAGTCATGCTTCTTGGTATTGGCCACCTTGAGAGCTGCCAGCTTGTCCTCTCGCGCTTCCTTACGGTGAACACGGGCGGAGATAGAGCAACATCCGCTTTGCTTTTTGGCGAGAAGACTTCTTCCATTCTTTTCGACTTGGAACATCGTTCGATCGAGTCATCGAACTCAAGGTCATTACGAAGTGTTTCTCTGGCGAGTCTTTGTGTCAATGTGAGAAGTTGCAACCTTCAGCCTTGCAAGATAGTCGACAACAGCAATCACGAGACTCAAGTCGGACACATTCATGGCGACCGTCCTTCACGCAGGAGAGTTGATGGGATCTAGGCTCGTCTCCAGTCGACCGATCTCCTCCTCAAAGTTCAGCGAGAACTCTGCGAATGAGAACCCCAAAGTTAAGACATCGGTTTGATGGCAAGATCATAGTTAAAAAGGCACATATGATACAAAGATTACCTTGAGCATGAGGAATAGCTTCTTGGCGAGTCCTCCCAGATAAGCCTCGAGATCATTCTTCTTCGCGCCAACTTGCTGGCCTTGTCCTCAAAGCAATCTTGTCATTCTTGATCGTTGACCTCCTTGTTAGCGCATCAAGAGCAGCTTTCAAATTGGTATTTTCCTCTTCAAGCTTGGTGATTGAGGCCAGCTTTTCTTCTCTGAGCTTGGTTTTCTCTGAAGCTGCTTCTGCGCCTCAGTAGAGTCAAGATCCTTCTTCTTGAGAGAATCCCTTAGTTTATCTGCAAAATCACAGTGAGATCAGACTTAGGAATGAACAAGAAACAAAAGCGATCGTCAAGGTTCTCACCAAACATACCTTTGCCTCCTCCTTCACCTTTGTGAAGTTCTCTGGACAAGCTTGAGATCAAGTTCGAGCTGGATATGTTTGTTCTCCAACTCGAATATAACGAGCTGCAAGCTACTTAAGATTTCTACGAAGAACCAATCGACAGGAGGCGTCAAAGTTAGGTCACTTCCGGTGAATAAGGAAAAAATCGTAGCATTTCTAAGACTATAGCGAATCTAAACATTATTTGTAGTCTCGAGGACTACCGATGGGTGCACTCAGCGTGCCCCACTAGTTCTATCGACTAGAGTCGATCGATCGACCAAAAAAACGAAAGGCTAACCACCGGCGAGATAGCCACAAAAAAAGTGTTCTTGGAGGTGTGAGTCATTGCCAGCGATCGACCACGGTCTCGAGGAACCACCCGATGGGTGCACTCGGCGTGCCCCCACGGTCTATGATTCCATTCGACCTGATCGAGTAAACAAAATAAGGAGAAACAACTTAAGACATAAAGACTATGGTCATTGCGGTGATCCACCATAGCCTTGGAGGACTACACCCGGTGGGTGCACTCGGCGTGCCCCACCAATCTAAATTTCAATCAAGCGCACCCGGTGGGTGTCTGCCGAATACTAAGATTTTGAGAAGAAAAGTTTTCAGGTATCATATCCTATGAGCAGCGGTGATCGACTAACACGGACATTGTTACGAAGAGCTGAGCTGGCGTCATAAGCCGCTTATTTGGCGTCTCGGATCGCCTTCACTTGCTCCATCATGACCCCGCTGGCGTATGGCTTCTTTAGCGATGCTTGCTTGGTCTTACGGGGCGTGGTGGGTGAAATCACGAAGCTGATCAGCACTTTCGACGACGAAGAGCGTGCACTTTCGTCGTGACGCAAAG
>JAHHZJ010009410.1:0-11582 GCA_021437245.1 Aegilops speltoides
AAGCGCACCTTGGGGTTCAACAACTATGCAAATCGCTTCGGGGCCCCAAAACGGTGAGTCATAGTCCACGAAATGGGCTAGAATCGGCCAAAACTGCGAGTGTTGATGACCGACACGTAACCGCACCCCGGGGTTCGTCAATCGTGGAAATCACGCGAGACCCCAAAACAGTGAGTAATAGTCCACGAAACGGGCTAGAATCGGCCAAAACTGCGAGTGTTGATGAACGACACGTAAAGCGCAACAGGGTTCAACAACTATGCAAATCGCTTCGGGACCCCAAACGGTGAGTAATAGTCCATGAAACGGGCTAGAATCGGCCAAAACTGCGAGTGTTGATGACCAACACGTAACCGCACCCTGGGGTTTGTCAATCATGGAAATCACTCCAAGACCCAAAAGAGTGAGTAATAGTCCACGAAACGGGCTAGAATCGGCCAAAACTGCGAGTGTTTATGAACCGACACGTAAAGCGCACCTTAGGGTTCAACAACTATGCAAATCGCTTCGGGGCCCCAAAACGGTGAGTAATATTCCACGAAATGGGCCAGAATCGTCCAAAACTACGAGTGTTGATGACCGACACATAACCGCACCTCGGGGTTCGTCAATCGTGGAAATCACGCGAGACCCCAAAAGCAGTGAGTGTCCACAAAACTTGCTAAAGCGGCCAAAACTGCGAGTGTTGATGACCGACACGTAAAGCGCACCTTGAGGGTTCAACAACTATGCAAGGGACCCCAAAGCGGTGAGTAATAGTCCATGAAATGGGCGAGTCAACAAAACTGCAGTGTTAATGACCGACACATAACCGCACCGGGGTTTCGTCAATCGTGGAAATCACTCGAGACCCCAAAGCAGTGAGTAATAGTCCACAAAGCGGGCTAGAATCGGCCAAAAGCTGTGAGTGTTGATGGCCCGACATGTAAGCGCACCTTGGGGTTCAACAACTATGCAAATCGCCGGGACCCCAAAGCGGTGAGTAATAGTCCACGAAATGGGCGAGAATCGGCCAAAAGCTGCAGTGTTGATGGCCCGACACGTAAAGCGCACCTTAGGGTTCAACAACTATACAAATCGTTCGGGACCCCAAATGGTGAGTAATAGTCCATGAAAGCGGTCGAGAATCGGCCAAAAGCTGCAGTGTTGATGACCAACACGTAACCGCACCACAGGGTTCGTCAATCGTGAAATCACTCGAGACCCCAAAGCGGTGAGTAATAGTCCACGAAGCGGGCTAGAATCGGCCAAAATTGTGAGTGTTGATGGCCGACACGTAAAGCGCACCTTAGGGTTCAACAACTATGCAAATCGCCGGGGCCCCAAAGCGGTGAGTCATAGTCCACGAAATGGGCTAGAATCGGCCAAAAGCTGCAGTGTTGATGACCGACACGTAACGCGCCCGGGGTTCGTCAATCGTGGAAATCACGCGAGACCCCAAAGCAGTGAGTAATAGTCCACGAAGCGGGCTAGAATCGGCCAAAGCTGCGAGTGTTGATGAGCGACACGTAAAGCGCAACAGGGTTCAACAACTATGCAAATCGCCGGGACCCCAAGCGGTGAGTAATAGTCCATGAAAGCGGTTCGAATCGGCCAAAAGCTGCAGTGTTGATGACCAACACGTAACGCACCACCAGGGTTTGTCAATCATGGAAATCACTCCAAGACCCAAAAAGTGAGTAATAGTCCACGAAGCGGGCTAGAATCGGCCAAAAGCTGCAGTGTTTATGACCCGACACGTAAAGCGCACCTTAGGGTTCAACAACTATGCAAATCGCCGGGGCCCCAAAGCGGTGAGTAATATTCCACGAAATGGGCCAGAATCGTCCAAAACTACGAGTGTTGATGACCGACACATAACCGCACCTCGGGGTTCGTCAATCGTGGAAATCACGCGAGACCCCAAAAGCAGTGAGTGTCCACAAAACTTGCTAAAGCGGCCAAAACTGCGAGTGTTGATGCCCGACACGTAAGCGCACCTTAGGGTTCAACAACTATGCAAGGGACCCCAAAGCGGTGAGTAATAGTCCATGAAATGGGCGAGTCAACAAAACTGCAGTGTTAATGACCGACACATACCGCACCCGGGGTTCGTCAATCGTGGAAATCACTCGAGACCCCAAAGCAGTGAGTAATAGTCCACAAAACGGGCTAGAATCGGCCAAAACCTGTGAGTGTTGATGACCGACACGTAAGCGCACCTTGGGGTTCAACAACTATGCAAGGGACCCCAAAACGGTGAGTAATAGTCCACGAAATGGGCCAGAATCGGCCAAAACTGCGAGTGTTGATGACCGACACGTAAGCGCACCTTGGGGTTCAACAACTATGCAAATCGTTCCGGGACCCCAAATGGTGAGTAATAGTCCATGAAACGGTCCAGAATCGGCCAAAACTGCGAGTGTTGATGACCAACACGTAACCGCACCCTGGGGTTCGTCAATCGTGGAAATCACTCCGAGACCCCAAAACAGTGAGTAATAGTCCACGAAACGGGCTAGAATCGGCCAAAATTGTGAGTGTTGATGAC
Source organism: Aegilops speltoides (assembly GCA_021437245.1). Lineage (NCBI taxonomy): Eukaryota > Viridiplantae > Streptophyta > Magnoliopsida > Poales > Poaceae > Aegilops > Aegilops speltoides. The sequence continues at coordinate 2,531 of JAHHZJ010009410.1, forward strand.
CGACACGTAAGCGCACCTTGGGGTTCAACAACTATGCAAATCGCTTCGGGGCCCCAAAACGGTGAGTCATAGTCCACGAAATGGGCTAGAATCGGCCAAAAACTGCGAGTGTTGATGACCGTAACCGCACGTAACCGCACCCGGGGTTCGTCAATCGTGGAAATCGCGAGACCCCAAAAGCAGTGAGTAATAGTCCATGAAGCGGGCTAGAATCGGCCAAAGCTGCGAGTGTTGATGAGCGACACGTAAAGCGCAACAGGGTTCAACAACTATGCAAATCGCCGGGACCCCAAGCGGTGAGTAATAGTCCATGAAACGGTTCCGAATCGGCCAAAACTGCGAGTGTTGATGACCAACACGTAACCGCACCCTGGGGTTTGTCAATCATGGAAATCACTCCAAGACCCAAAAAGAGTGAGTAATAGTCCACGAAACGGGCTAGAATCGGCCAAAACTGCGAGTGTTTATGACCGACACGTAAAGCGCACCTTAGGGTTCAACAACTATGCAAATCGCTTCGGGGCCCCAAAACGGTGAGTAATATTCCACGAAATGGGCCAGAATCGTCCAAAACTACGAGTGTTGATGACCGACACATAACCGCACCTCGGGGTTCGTCAATCGTGGAAATCACGCGAGACCCCAAAAGCAGTGAGTGTCCACAAAACTTGCTAGAAGCGGCCAAAACTGCGAGTGTTGATGACCGACACGTAAAGCGCACCAGGGTTCAACAACTATGCAAGGGACCCCAAAGCGGTGAGTAATAGTCCATGAAATGGGCGAGTACCAAAACTGCAGTGTTAATGACCGACACATAACCGCACCCCGGGGTTCGTCAATCGTGGAAATCACTACGAGACCCCAAAACAGTGAGTAATAGTCCACAAAACGGGCTAGAATCGGCCAAAACTGTGAGTGTTGATGACCGACATGTAAGCGCACCTTGGGGTTCAACAACTATGCAAATCGCTTCGGGACCCCAAAGCGGTGAGTAATAGTCCACGAAATGGGCGAATCGAATCGGCCGAAAACCTTGGGGCTGCGGGACCCCAAAGCGGTGAGTAATGATGAAATGGGCAGAATCGGCCAAAGCTGCGCCCGACCGTAAGCGCACCAACAGGGTTCAACAACTATACAAATCGTTCGGGACCCCAAATGGTGAGTAATAGTCCATGAAAGCGGTCGAGAATCGGCCAAAAGCTGCGAGTGTTGATGACCAACACGTAACGCACCACAGGGTTCGTCAATCAATGGAAATCACTCGAGACCCCAAAGCAGTGAGTAATAGTCCACGAAGCGGGCTAGAATCGGCCAAAATTGTGAGTGTTGATGACCCGACGTAAAGCGCACCTTAGGGTTCAACAACTATGCAAATCGCCGGGGCCCCAAAGCGGTGAGTCATAGTCCACGAAATGGGCTAGAATCGGCCAAAAGCTGCGAGTGTTGATGACCGACACGTAACGCACCCGGGGTTCGTCAATCGTGGAAATCACGCGAGACCCCAAAAGCAGTGAGTAATAGTCCACGAAGCGGGCTAGAATCGGCCAAAAGCTGCGAGTGTTGATGAGCGACACGTAAAGCGCAACAGGGTTCAACAACTATGCAAATCGCCGGGACCCCAAGCGGTGAGTAATAGTCCATGAAAGCGGTTCGAATCGGCCAAAAGCTGCGAGTGTTGATGACCAACACGTAACCGCACCACAGGGTTTGTCAATCATGGAAATCACTCCAAGACCCAAAAAGTGAGTAATAGTCCACGAAGCGGGCTAGAATCGGCCAAAAGCTGCAGTGTTTATGACCCGACCGTAAAGCGCACCTTAGGGTTCAACAACTATGCAAATCGCCGGGGCCCCAAAGCGGTGAGTAATATTCCACGAAATGGGCGAGAATCGTCCAAAACTACGAGTGTTGATGACCGACACATAACCGCACCTCGGGGTTCGTCAATCGTGGAAATCACGCGAGACCCCAAAAGCAGTGAGTGTCCACAAAACTTGCTAAAGCGGCCAAAACTGCGAGTGTTGATGACCGACACGTAAAGCGCACCTTGGGGTTCAACAACTATGCAAGGGACCCCAAAGCGGTGAGTAATAGTCCATGAAATGGGCGAGTCAACAAAACTGCAGTGTTAATGACCGACACATAACCGCACCCGGGGTTCGTCAATCGTGGAAATCACTCGAGACCCCAAAGCAGTGAGTAATAGTCCACAAAGCGGGCTAGAATCGGCCAAAACCTGTGAGTGTTGATGACCGACATGTAAGCGCACCTTGGGGTTCAACAACTATGCAAATCGCTTCGGGACCCCAAAACGGTGAGTAATAGTCCACGAAATGGGCCAGAATCGGCCAAAACTGCGAGTGTTGATGACCGACACGTAAAGCGCACCACCTTGGGTTCAACAACTATGCAAATCGTTCCGGGACCCCAAATGGTGAGTAATAGTCCATGAAACGGTCCAGAATCGGCCAAAACTGCGAGTGTTGATGACCAACACGTAACCGCACCCTGGGGTTCGTCAATCGTGGAAATCACTCCGAGACCCCAAAACAGTGAGTAATAGTCCACGAAACGGGCTAGAATCGGCCAAAATTGTGAGTGTTGATGACCGACACGTAAGCGCACCTTGGGGTTCAACAACTATGCAAATCGCTTCGGGGCCCCAAAACGGTGAGTCATAGTCCACGAAATGGGCTAGAATCGGCCAAAACTGCGAGTGTTGATGACCGACACGTAACCGCACCCGGGGTTCGTCAATCGTGGAAATCACACCGAGACCCCAAAACAGTGAGTAATAGTCCACGAAACGGGCTAGAATCGGCCAAAACTGCGAGTGTTGATGAACGACACGTAAAGCGCAACAGGGTTCAACAACTATGCAAATCGCCGGGACCCCAAGCGGTGAGTAATAGTCCATGAAAGCGGTTCGAATCGGCCAAAGCTGCAGTGTTGATGACCAACACGTAACCGCACCCTGGGGTTTGTCAATCATGGAAATCACTCCAAGACCCAAAAAGAGTGAGTAATAGTCCACGAAACGGGCTAGAATCGGCCAAAACTGCGAGTGTTTATGACCCGACCGTAAAGCGCACCTTAGGGTTCAACAACTATGCAAATCGCCGGGGCCCCAAAGCGGTGAGTAATATTCCACGAAATGGGCCAGAATCGTCCAAAACTACGAGTGTTGATGACCGACACATAACCGCACCTCGGGGTTCGTCAATCGTGGAAATCACGCGAGACCCCAAAGCAGTGAGTGTCCACAAAACTTGCTAAAGCGGCCAAAACTGCGAGTGTTGATGACCGACACGTAAAGCGCACCTTGAGGGTTCAACAACTATGCAAGGGACCCCAAAGCGGTGAGTAATAGTCCATGAAATGGGCGAGTCAACAAAACTGCAGTGTTAATGACCGACACATAACCGCACCCGGGGTTCGTCAATCGTGGAAATCACTCGAGACCCCAAAGCAGTGAGTAATAGTCCACAAAGCGGGCTAGAATCGGCCAAAAGCTGTGAGTGTTGATGACCGACATGTAAGCGCACCTTGGGGTTCAACAACTATGCAAATCGCCGGGACCCCAAAACGGTGAGTAATAGTCCACGAAAAGGGCGAGAATCGGCCAAAAACTGCGAGTGTTGATGACCGACACGTAAGCGCACCTTGGGGTTCAACAACTATGCAAATCGTTCCGGGACCCCAAATGGTGAGTAATAGTCCATGAAACGGTCCAGAATCGGCCAAAACTGCGAGTGTTGATGACCAACACGTAACCGCACCCTGGGTTCGTCAATCGTGGAAATCACTCCGAGACCCCAAAACAGTGAGTAATAGTCCACGAAACGGGCTAGAATCGGCCAAAATTGTGAGTGTTGATGACCGACACGTAAGCGCACCTTGGGGTTCAACAACTATGCAAATCGCTTCGGGGCCCCAAAACGGTGAGTCATAGTCCACGAAATGGGCTAGAATCGGCCAAAACTGCGAGTGTTGATGACCGACACGTAACCGCACCTCGGGGTTCGTCAATCGTGGAAATCACGCGAGACCCCAAAACAGTGAGTAATAGTCCACGAAACGGGCTAGAATCGGCCAAAACTGCGAGTGTTGATGAACGACACGTAAAGCGCAACTTAGGGTTCAACAACTATGCAAATCGCCGGGACCCCAAGCGGTGAGTAATAGTCCATGAAAGCGGTTCGAATCGGCCAAAGCTGCGAGTGTTGATGACCAACACGTAACCGCACCACAGGGTTTGTCAATCATGAAATCACTCCAAGACCCAAAAAAGTGAGTAATAGTCCACGAAGCGGGCTAGAATCGGCCAAAAGCTGCGAGTGTTTATGACCGACCGTAAAGCGCACCTTAGGGTTCAACAACTATGCAAATCGCTTCGGGGCCCCAAAACGGTGAGTAATATTCCACGAAATGGGCCAGAATCGTCCAAAACTGCGAGTGTTGATGACCGACACATAACCGCACCTCGGGGTTCGTCAATCGTGGAAATCACGCGAGACCCCAAAAGCAGTGAGTGTCCACAAAACTTGCTAAAGCGGCCAAAACTGCGAGTGTTGATGACCGACACGTAAGCGCACCTTGAGGGTTCAACAACTATGCAAGGGACCCCAAAGCGGTGAGTAATAGTCCATGAAATGGGCGAGTCAACAAAACTGCGAGTGTTAATGACCGACACATAACCGCACCCGGGGTTCGTCAATCGTGGAAATCACTCGAGACCCCAAAGCAGTGAGTAATAGTCCACAAAACGGGCTAGAATCGGCCAAAACCTGTGAGTGTTGATGACGGACATGTAAGCGCACCTTGGGGTTCAACAACTATGCAAATCGCTTCGGGACCCCAAAACGGTGAGTAATAGTCCACGAAATGGGCCAGAATCGGCCAAAAACTGCGAGTGTTGATGGCCCGACACGTAAAGCGCACCTTGGGGTTCAACAACTATGCAAATCGTTCCGGGACCCCAAATGGTGAGTAATAGTCCATGAAACGGTCCAGAATCGGCCAAAACTGCGAGTGTTGATGACCAACACGTAACCGCACCCTGGGGTTCGTCAATCGTGGAAATCACTCCGAGACCCCAAAACAGTGAGTAATAGTCCACGAAACGGGCTAGAATCGGCCAAAATTGTGAGTGTTGATGGCCCGACACGTAAAGCGCACCTTGGGGTTCAACAACTATGCAAATCGCTTCGGGGCCCCAAAACGGTGAGTAATAGTCCACGAAATGGGCTAGAATCGGCCAAAACTGCGAGTGTTGATGACCGACACGTAACCGCACCCGGGGTTCGTCAATCGTGGAAATCACGCGAGACCCCAAAACAGTGAGTAATAGTCCACGAAACGGGCTAGAATCGGCCAAAAGCTGCGAGTGTTGATGAGCGACACGTAAAGCGCAACAGGGTTCAACAACTATGCAAATCGCTTCGGGACCCCAAACGGTGAGTAATAGTCCATGAAAGCGGTTCGAATCGGCCAAAACTGCGAGTGTTGATGACCAACACGTAACCGCACCCTGGGTTTGTCAATCATGGAAATCACTCCAAGACCCAAAAAGAGTGAGTAATAGTCCACGAAACGGGCTAGAATCGGCCAAAAGCTGCAGTGTTTATGACCGACACGTAAAGCGCACCTTAGGGTTCAACAACTATGCAAATCGCTTCGGGGCCCCAAAACGGTGAGTAATATTCCACGAAATGGGCCAGAATCGTCCAAAACTACGAGTGTTGATGACCGACACATAACCGCACCTCGGGGTTCGTCAATCGTGGAAATCACGCGAGACCCCAAAAGCAGTGAGTGTCCACAAAACTTGCTAAAGCGGCCAAAACTGCGAGTGTTGATGACCGACACGTAAAGCGCACCTTGAGGGTTCAACAACTATGCAAGGGACCCCAAAGCGGTGAGTAATAGTCCATGAAATGGGCGAGTCAACAAAACTGCGAGTGTTAATGACCGACACATAACGCACCCGGGGTTCGTCAATCGTGGAAATCACTCGAGACCCCAAAGCAGTGAGTAATAGTCCACAAAACGGGCTAGAATCGGCCAAAACTGTGAGTGTTGATGACCGACATGTAAGCGCACCTTGGGGTTCAACAACTATGCAAATCGCTTCGGGACCCCAAAACGGTGAGTAATAGTCCACGAAATGGGCCAGAATCGGCCAAAAGCTGCAGTGTTGATGGCCCGACACGTAAAGCGCACCTTGAGGGTTCAACAACTATGCAAATCGTTCCGGGACCCCAAATGGTGAGTAATAGTCCATGAAACGGTCCAGAATCGGCCAAAACTGCGAGTGTTGATGACCAACACGTAACCGCACCTGGGGTTCGTCAATCGTGGAAATCACTCCGAGACCCCAAAGCGGTGAGTAATAGTCCACGAAGCGGGCTAGAATCGGCCAAAATTGTGAGTGTTGATGGCCCGACACGTAAAGCGCACCTTAGGGTTCAACAACTATGCAAATCGCCGGGGCCCCAAAGCGGTGAGTCATAGTCCACGAAATGGGCTAGAATCGGCCAAAAGCTGCAGTGTTGATGACCGACCGTAACCGCACCCGGGGTTCGTCAATCGTGGAAATCACGAGACCCCAAAGCAGTGAGTAATAGTCCACGAAGCGGGCTAGAATCGGCCAAAAGCTGCGAGTGTTGATGAGCGACACGTAAAGCGCAACAGGGTTCAACAACTATGCAAATCGCCGGGACCCCAAGCGGTGAGTAATAGTCCATGAAAGCGGTTCGAATCGGCCAAAAGCTGCAGTGTTGATGACCAACACGTAACCGCACCCAGGGTTTGTCAATCATGGAAATCACTCCAAGACCCAAAAAGTGAGTAATAGTCCACGAAGCGGGCTAGAATCGGCCAAAAGCTGCGAGTGTTTATGACCGACACGTAAAGCGCACCTTAGGGTTCAACAACTATGCAAATCGCCGGGGCCCCAAAACGGTGAGTAATATTCCACGAAATGGGCCAGAATCGTCCAAAACTACGAGTGTTGATGACCGACACATAACCGCACCTCGGGGTTCGTCAATCGTGGAAATCACGCGAGACCCCAAAGCAGTGAGTGTCCACAAAACTTGCTAAAGCGGCCAAAACTGCGAGTGTTGATGACCGACACGTAAAGCGCACCTTGAGGGTTCAACAACTATGCAAGGGACCCCAAAGCGGTGAGTAATAGTCCATGAAATGGGCGAGTCAACAAAACTGCGAGTGTTAATGACCGACACATAACCGCACCCCGGGGTTCGTCAATCGTGGAAATCACTACGAGACCCCAAAACAGTGAGTAATAGTCCACAAAACGGGCTAGAATCGGCCAAAACCTGTGAGTGTTGATGACCGACATGTAAGCGCACCTTGGGGTTCAACAACTATGCAAATCGCCGGGACCCCAAAACGGTGAGTAATAGTCCACGAAATGGGCGAGAATCGGCCAAAACTGCGAGTGTTGATGACCGACACGTAAGCGCACCTTGGGGTTCAACAACTATGCAAATCGTTCGGGACCCCAAATGGTGAGTAATAGTCCATGAAACGGTCCAGAATCGGCCAAAACTGCGAGTGTTGATGACCAACACGTAACCGCACCCTGGGTTCGTCAATCGTGGAAATCACTCCGAGACCCCAAAACAGTGAGTAATAGTCCACGAAACGGGCTAGAATCGGCCAAAATTGTGAGTGTTGATGGCCCGACACGTAAAGCGCACCTTGGGGTTCAACAACTATGCAAATCGCTTCGGGGCCCCAAAACGGTGAGTCATAGTCCACGAAATGGGCTAGAATCGGCCAAAACTGCGAGTGTTGATGACCGACACGTAACCGCACCCCGGGGTTCGTCAATCGTGGAAATCACGCGAGACCCCAAAACAGTGAGTAATAGTCCACGAAACGGGCTAGAATCGGCCAAAAGCTGCGAGTGTTGATGAGCGACACGTAAAGCGCAACAGGGTTCAACAACTATGCAAATCGCCGGGACCCCAAGCGGTGAGTAATAGTCCATGAAAGCGGTTCGAATCGGCCAAAAGCTGCAGTGTTGATGACCAACACGTAACCGCACCCAGGGTTTGTCAATCATGGAAATCACTCCAAGACCCAAAAGAGTGAGTAATAGTCCACGAAGCGGGCTAGAATCGGCCAAAAGCTGCAGTGTTTATGACCCGACACGTAAAGCGCACCTTAGGGTTCAACAACTATGCAAATCGCTTCGGGGCCCCAAAACGGTGAGTAATATTCCACGAAATGGGCCAGAATCGTCCAAAACTACGAGTGTTGATGACCGACACATAACCGCACCTCGGGGTTCGTCAATCGTGGAAATCACGCGAGACCCCAAAAGCAGTGAGTGTCCACAAAACTTGCTAAAGCGGCCAAAACTGCGAGTGTTGATGACCGACACGTAAAGCGCACCTTAGGGTTCAACAACTATGCAAGGGACCCCAAAGCGGTGAGTAATAGTCCATGAAATGGGCGAGTCAACAAAACTGCGAGTGTTAATGACCGACACATAACCGCACCCGGGGTTCGTCAATCGTGGAAATCACTCGAGACCCCAAAGCAGTGAGTAATAGTCCACAAAGCGGGCTAGAATCGGCCAAAAGCTGTGAGTGTTGATGGCCGACATGTAAGCGCACCTTAGGGTTCAACAACTATGCAAATCGCCGGGACCCCAAAGCGGTGAGTAATAGTCCACGAAATGGGCGAGAATCGGCCAAAAGCTGCAGTGTTGATGGCCGACACGTAAAGCGCACCTTGAGGGTTCAACAACTATACAAATCGTTCGGGACCCCAAATGGTGAGTAATAGTCCATGAAAGCGGTCGAGAATCGGCCAAAAGCTGCAGTGTTGATGACCAACACGTAACCGCACCACAGGGTTCGTCAATCGTGGAAATCACTCGAGACCCCAAAGCGGTGAGTAATAGTCCACGAAGCGGGCTAGAATCGGCCAAAATTGTGAGTGTTGATGACCGACACGTAAAGCGCACCTTAGGGTTCAACAACTATGCAAATCGCCGGGGCCCCAAAGCGGTGAG
>JAHHZJ010009412.1:0-14156 GCA_021437245.1 Aegilops speltoides
GGGTGGCCCTTTCCCCCCTAAATGAGGGGTGGGGGAGGGCCACCAATCTCCAAGGACCCTCCTCCCAACCCCTCCTCCTCCATAAGCTTGGCCCCCGAATCCCACCAACACCACCAGCGCCGTCGTCTTGCCGTTGGAGCAAGCTTCCTCAACCTCTCCTTCCCCCTTGCTTGGATCAAGAAGGAGGAGACATCTCCCGTCCGTCACGTGTGTTGAACTCGGAGGTGCTGTCGTTCGCACTTGGACATCGGTGATCTGAATCACGTCGAGTCTGACTCCATCATCACCACCTCCTTGCAAGCTTCCAGGTGATCTACAAGTGGTATGTAGATGAAACTCTCCCATGACTCGTTGCTTAGATGAACTCATAGATGGATCTTGGTGAAACCGTAGAATTTTTTAATTTTCGCAGCGTTCCCCACGATGGCATCATGAGCTAGGTCTATTAGTAGTTCTCTAATGCACGAGTAGAACACAATTTTGTTGTGGGCGTGGATCTTGTCAACTTACTTGCCTCTACTAGTCTTTTCTTGCTTCAGCGGTATTGTGGGATGGGCGGCGGACCAACCTTACGTGCGCTTCCGTGAGACCGGTTCCACCGATTGACATGCACTAGTTGCATAAGGTGGCTGGCGGTGTCTGTCTCTCCACTTTAGTTGGGCGATTCAATGAATAGGGCCCTTATGAAGGGTACATAGAAGTTGACAAAATCACGTTGTGGTTATTAGGTAAGAAAAGCGTTCTTGCTGGAACCCAATTGCAGCCACGTAAAGATGCGACAACAATTAGAAGGCGTCTAACTTGTTTTGCAGCGATTGATCATGTGATGTGATATTGAAGGAAATATGCCTAGAGGCAATAATAAAGTTATTATTTATTTCCTTATTTCATGATAAATGTTTATCATTCATGCTAGAATTGTATTAACGGAAACATGATACATGTGTGAATGCATAGACAAAACAATATGTCACTAGTATGCCTCTACTAGACTAGCTTGTTAATCAAAGATGGTTATGTTTCCTAACCATGAACAAAGAGTTGTTATTTGATTAACAAGGTCACATCATTAGTAGAATGATCTGATTGACATGACCCATTCCTTAGCTTAGCACACGATCGTTTAGTATGTTGCTCTGCTTTTATCCATGACATATACATGTTCCTGTAACTATGAGATTATGCAACTCCGTTTACGGAGGAACACTTTGGGTGCTACCAAGCGTCCTAGCGAATGGGTGATTATAAAGGAGTACTACGGTGTCTCCAAAGCGAGATGTTGGGTTGGCGTATTTGAGATTAGGTTTTGTCACTCCGATTGTCGGAGAGGTATCTCTGGCCCTCTCGGTAATGCACATCATCTGAAGCCTTGCAAGCACTACAACTAATGAGTTAGCTGTGAGATGATGTATTACGGAGCAGTAAAGAGACTTGCGTAGCAGATTGAACTAGGTATTGAATACCGGCGATCGAATCTCGGGCAAGTAACATACCGATGACAAAGGAACAAGCGTATGTTGTTATGCGTCGACCGATAAAGACCTTCGTAGAATATGTAGGAACCAATATGGGCATCCAGGTCCCGCTATTGGTTATTGACGTGAATAGTTCTAGGTCATGTCTACATTGTTCTCGAACCGTAAGTCCTGACGCTTAAAGTTTCGATGGCGGTTATTATGAGTTTATGTATTTTGATGTACGAAGAAGTTGGTCCGGATGTGATCACGGACATGCGAGGAGTCTCGAAATGGTCGAGACATAAAGATTGATATATTGGAAGCCTATGTTTGGAGTTGGAATGGTTCGGTAAACAGGAATTCTACGCTGGGAGGTTCGGGAACCCGGAGTAAATGGGCCTCGGTGGGCCTCGAGGGAAGAGGAAGGGCCGGCCAGGGTGGCCGCCTCCCCCATCCAATAGGACAAGGAGGCGGCCTCCTCTTCTCCAATCCTATTCCAACTAGGAAGGGAGTCCTCCCGGTGGGAGTAGGACTCCTCCCGCGCTCCTCTGGCGGCCGGCCTCCCCTCCTCCTTTATATACGGGGCCATTCTGGTTCCCCGACCTCGGCGGAGGGTCTAGGGCGTCTGAGCTGGTGTTAAAGAACTGGGGCCCAAATGTGGGGTGGCGGATGAGGAAGGTTTTCCTCTTGTGAGTTCCGCCCTCTCAATGCTAAAACCTCCCCCTTGTTGCTATTATACCATGACTTGCGTGTGCAAAAATTTTTGAAATTACCGTTCCCCAGTCATCGAGCCAGGTTTTTATGGTTTGATGTTTTGGGGTAGAACCAAGTGAGTTGTGGGCGATACAAGTCATACTTTCCTACCGAGTCTACTTTGGTTAGCGGTATTTGAGATGGGCCCGGAGAATTCCGTGGTTCGGCAGGCGGTTCATTGAGACTGTTGTTAAAAGTGTTTGGGGGTGGTTCTCTTCATTTAGTTGAACCCAAGTTGGGCTCGGGCCTTGAGAAGGAAGCGGCAGGTTGGGGTTTTGATCGTGGGGAGGGCTTCTTCCCCTCCCCCAAAATTTCCAACAAAGAGAGGCCTAACTTGTTTTGGGGGGATTTTGAGTTTGGCGGCGGTCTTTTTTATTGAGGGCAGGGGACCAAGGGAAACCATTGGTTTCGTTTTTTAGCAATGCTCTACCTAATCACTTTATACTAAGCTTAGCGTTTGAACATAAGTTTGGCACCAACGTCTCTGGAATCAATTCGGCCGGTGGGGGTCATGGTGGTCTTTGCAGAAATCAGGCCAAGATGGAGCCAATCTATCCTTATATTATTTCTGTGATGTTTTCCTTTTATGCATCTTTCTTGCTTTATTGGGTGCATTAAAATTTTTAAATTACTGTTCCCCAGATGCACCGGCCAAAGTTAAATGGGTGCCCGGAACCAGTGAGTGGGGGATAAGTCTCTCCACAGCGGGTCAACTTTTTCAAGTTAAGACGACCTAGCAATCGGAATGGCCCGGCCGAGAGGAAAGGTGGCGTGTCTTGTTTTCAACTAAGATGTTCCCTTGAAAATACTCCATTTGTGATATGGGTTTGGTTTTTGATTTGGATCCTGTTACTTAGAGCTAAATTCCAAGTGGGGTTCTTAATTTTTTTGCTTAAATTTATATGCAGCGGTATATTTTTGAAATTATTTTTGTAGATCAATAGCTGGTTGTTGCTTTCATATGTGTTTTTATTTTCCTAGAAAATTGTTTGAAAAAGTTGAGCAAGATCTTGATGGATCAGGTTTTCCCGCGGGAAAATTTGTCTTGCGCAGGTGGGACCATAAGCAAAGGTTATGACTTTCTATCAATATGATGCATTGATGTTTATCACCATCTTAGCTTTGAATGGGACTTAAAGATGTTTTAAATATCCAAGAATGTTCGGAGTTGAAGTTAAATTTCGCAAATACCGGGTTGGAATAAAGTCTCCCAATTCTAAGCTAAAAGATGGAGAGAATCCTCAACTATGAGCTTGGCTCGGATTGCGGACACAATCGCTTGAATCAATGGGAGTTAATCCATAAGATGTATTGAAAACTTATCCCATCCCAAGTTAGTAGAAGTATGAACTTAGATCAAGGGATGATAAAAATGATTTTGGTTTTTATATGAAATCTGAAGGTAGAAATAGAAAAAACTCGTGTTGATGGTTAACAAGAATGTTTAAAAAAGCAAAGGGATGGAAGGAACTTAAAAAGGGAAAAATTGTCTAATGAAAAGCCCAAATGCGGACCTAAGCAGAGCTGGTTTCTCTTGAAAGGAAGTTTTTGGCAAACTACCCAAGTTTTGGCATGAAGGATCAAAGTAAAATATTTGAATACAGTTAGAATGGTTTTACTATGTTTATAGAACCCCCGGATTTTAACTGGTTAGTTCTAAGGTAACTTCAAAGGGATTGGAAAAAGCGAAACTAGTTAAGATAAGTAGTGGTTGAAATAGTTTCAAAATTGATAGCATATGTTAACTTCGGGAAGGTTGAATAAAAAATTTATTTGGTGTTTCGTTGAGCATGTATGATTTGATTGTTTATTGCTCTTATTCATTTAAAAGAGAATAAAATTTATACATTTTGAATAAAACCTTATGGTTACACAAAGAAAATGGTTCATGGATCTCGATCATAGTGATACACATATTCATAATTTGAAACCAAAAGATGCAAAGTTAATAATGATAGTGCAACTTATTTGTGCTTGCGTTTGATCATATTGGTGTAAAAGCGAAAGAAACTCCCTTGGGGATTTTGGGATTTTAAGTCCTTTTTAAGATGACTAAAACTCCGTTCTCGGAACAATGGAACAAACTCTTGACTTATTGGAAATAATACATCGATGTATGGATCCAATGAGTGTTGATGCTTGGCAAATATCGTATTTTGACCTTCACAAGATGATTTGGCGAATATGGGTATATCTACTTGATGAAACATAAATGGAAATAGTTGAAATGTTCAAAAATTTTGAGTGAAGTAGAAAATATGGACAAGAAAATAAAGTTTTTCCTTGGAAATTTCTTGAAAATCAATTGGTTCGGCTATAACCGTACTTTATTGGATTGTGCAATCTATGATTTTCTTAGTTTACCAATATCGTTTTGGGATCATGCATTGAGCATGCATTCACGTTAAATGGGCACCATCTAAATCCGTTGAGGCGACACTATTGAACTGTGGTTTAGCAAGAAACCAAAGTTGTGTTTCTTAAAGTTTGGGGCTCGATGCTTATGTAAAAAAGTTTCATCTGATAAGCTCAAACCCTCGGAGAAATCGTCTTCATAGAATACCCAAAGGCTGTTGGGTACCTTCTATCCCAGATCCAAAGCAAGATTTGTTCTTGGATCCTTTCTAGAAGGAGTTTCTCTCGAAAAAGTGAGTGGGAGGAAAGTAGAACTTGAGGGTAATTGTACCTTCTCCTTTTGGAAATAGTTCATCAAGAAATTTGTTCCCTGACTACCCAATTGTGAAAGCTAATGATGATGATCATTAACGGATCAAGTTACTCGAATCTAAAGGTAAACAGTGAGATCCGCCCCTTTTGGTTGAGTAATCCTATTACGGAAGTCATGTAACTAGACCATGATGAACCTCGAACTATGAGGAAGCGATGATGAGCCCGATTCAGAAATGGCTTGAGGCCATGAAAGAGATGAGATCCATGTATGAGAACAAAGTTGGACTTTGGTGGATTGGATGATCGGCAAATAAAATAAATGGATCTTCAAGAGGAACGATAAAGTAGTGTTACTATCTACAAAGCTAGACTTGTCGAAAAAGGTTTTGACAAAGTTCAAGATGTTGAATACAATGAGATTTTCTCCTCTATGATGCTTAAAAATCTTCCAATCATGTTGCTTCGCATTTTATGAAATCGGAAATGGATAAACAAAACTGCATTCCTTAATGAAGTTATTAAAGAAGAGTTGTATTGATGCAACCAAAGGTTTTATCGATCCTAAAGGTGTTAACAAAATGTGGATCCATTGGTGCAAGCATCTGGAGTTGGAATAGCGCTTTGATAAGTTGATCAAAGCATATAGTTTTCGGACTTTGGCTGTATTTACTAGAAAGTGAGTGGGAGCACTGCATTTAAATAAATATGGAATGACATATTGTAGATGGAAATAATGTAAATTATTCCAAAGCATAAAGGGTGTTTGAAAGAAGTTTTTCAAAGAAAGACCTCGGTGAAGCTGCTTACATATTGAGCATCAAGATCTATAGAGATAGATCAAGATGCTTGATAAGTTTTTCAATGGTACATACCTTGACAAGATTTTGAAGTAGTTCAAAATGGAGCATCGAAAGAGTTCTTGCATTTTAAAGGTGTGAAATTGAGTAAGACTCAAAACCCACCCGACGGAAGATAAAAGAAAAGAAAGTCATTCCCTATGCCTTGGCCATAGGTTCTATAAAGTATGCCATCTTTGTACCAGATCTATTGTATACCCTTTGAGTTTGGAGGGGAATACAATAGTGATCTAGGTAGATCCTTTGGACCGGTCAAAATTATCCTTAGTGGAATAAGGATATGTTTCTCGATTATGGGTGACAAAGGTTAATGGTAAAGGGTTCGGATGCAAGTTTTGACATCGGATGACTCTAAGTCTCGATCTAGATACATATTGAAAGTGGGAGAAATTAGCTAGAGTAGCTCCGGGTTTGTAGACATAAGAATATTTGCAAAATACATCCTCGAATATGATGACCCGTTGACTAAGATTCTCTCACAAGCAAACATGTCACACCTTAGTACTCTTTGGGTGTTAATCCATAGCGATGTGAACTAGATTATTGACTCTAGTAAACCCTTTGGGTGTTGGTCACAGGATGTGAACTATGGGTGTTTCATATGAGATATGATTATTGGTGTTAATCACATGGCGATTGAACTAGATTATTGACTCTAGTGCAAGTGGGAAAGAAAATATGCCCTAGAGGCAATAATAAAGTTATTATTTCCTTATTTCATGATAAATGTTTATCATTCATGCTAAATTGTATACGGAAACATGATACATGTGTGAATGCATAGACAAACAATATGTCACTAGTATGCCTCTACTGACTAGCTTTTAATCAAAGATGGTTATGTTTCCTAACCATGAACAAAGAGTTGTTATTTGATTAAAAGGTCACATCATTAGTAGAATGATCGATTGAATGACCCATTCCTTAGCTTAGCACCGATCGTTTAGTATTTTCTGCTTTTATCCATGATATACATGTTCGTAACATAGATTATCAACTCCGTTTAGGAACACTTTAGGTGCTACCAAGCGTCCTGCATTGGGTGATTATAAAGAATTACTAGGGTGTCTCCAAAGGCGGATGTTGGGTTGGCGTATTTGAGATTAGGTTTTGTCCTCCGATTTGGAGGGTATCTGGGCCCTCTGGAATGCACATCCGAAGCCTTGCAAACCCAACTAATGAGTTAGTGTGAGATGATGTATTCGGGCAGTAAAGAGACTTGCCGTGCGAGTTGAACTAGGTATTGAATCCGATCGAATCTCGGGATAACTACGATGACAAAGGGAACAACGTTGTTGTTATCGTCGACCGATAAAGATCTTGTAGAATATGTAAACCAATATGGGCATCGAGGTCCCGCTATTGGTTATTGACCGTGAATAGTTCTAGGTCATGTCTACATTGTTCTCGAACCGTGGGTCCGCCAAAGTTGATGGGGTTATTATGAGTTTTGTATTTTGATGTACGAAAGTTGGGTCCGGATGTGATCACGGACATGGCGAGGTCTCGAAATGGTCGGACATAAAGATTGATATATTGGAAGCCTATGTTTGGGTTGGAATGGTTGGGAAACGGTTCAAAGGTTCGGAACCCCGGGTAAATGGGCCTCGGTGGGCCTCGGGAAAAGGAAGGGCCGGCCAGGGGCGCGCCCCCTCCCAGTCCGAATAGGACAAGGGAGGCGGCCCCCTTTCCTCTTCCCCCCCCAATCCTATTCCAACTAGGAAGATCCTCTCGGTGGGGTGGGACTCCTCCGCGCCCTCCTCTGGGCGGCCGGCCTCCCCTCCCCTCCTTTATATCCCGGGGGGGGCACCCTAGAACACAAGTTTGATCTACGGATGGTTCCTTAGCCGTGTCGGTGCCCCCTCCACCATATTCCACTCGGTATAAATTCGGAACTTAAGGGTTCTGGATGAAACATCAAGATCGTCACCACACCGTCGTTTGGGAAACTCCCTCGACCTCAGCTGGATGGGTTGAGGGGCGTCATCGAGCTGTCGTGTGTCAAGAACTGGGGGCCCGAATGCTTGGCGGGTCGGTCGGATCCGGAGGAACGTCGACTACTTCCTCTATTGTGATCGCTTCCCCGGGTTCTGAATGCGTGACAACCTCTCCCCTCTACTATTCATCACCATGATCTTGCTTTGCGTGGGAAATTTTTGAAATTACCGTTTCCCAGGGTATGGCGAATTGTGATGAATGATGAATTTGATTATGAGATCATGTTCTTGTAATAGGATTCGACTTGCATGTCGATGGTATGACAACGGCAGAATAGGAGTTGTCTTTATTTTTGTTGACCTGCGTGTCATTGAAGAGCCCATGTAAACTACTTTATTTAAGGCGTTAGCCATAAAGTAGAAGTAGTCGTTAGTGACAACCGAAGAGATGATGGAGATCATGATGATGGAATCATGGTGTCAAGCGGTGACAAGATGATCATGGAGCCCGAAATGGGATCAATGGAGCTATATATTGGCCATATCATGTCACAACTATATAAGCATTGATGTTTATTATGTTTATGCATCTTGTTTACTTAGGGCGGTAGTAAATAAATGATCCTTACAAAATTTCAAAGTGTTCTCCCCTAACGTGCCCGTTGCTTTCGTTTTTCCTAACACCCGTGATGATGGGTGTGATGGATTCTTACGTTCACATACAGCGGGTGTAAGCAGGTTTACGGGAAAAACTTAGGGTTAACAGCGAGCCTAGCATTGGAGACATGGCCCGGAACACGGAGAAAAATGAAACAGTCGTTGGAAGATCGATCAACATGAAGATTTCAGCGGTGACTAGTCCGTCTCCGTGATGATCGGACCGGGCTGGTCGACTCGGATCGTGTAACTAGATGACTAGAGGATGTCTAATCTAAGGGGAGTTCATAATTTGATTAGAACTTTATTATCATGAACTTAGTCTAAAACCGCAAATATGTCTTGTAGATCAAATGGCCAGCCTAATGAACATGAACTTGGTTCCTAGAAAACCAAGCTGAAAGATGATGGCAGCAACTTCTTTGGGTCCGAACACGAGATCATCCTCATAGCTGGGAAGCAATATGTCCTAGAAGGACGCTTGGCGCTCCGTCGAAGAACCAAGACATTATGAATGCTTGGCAAACCGTCGATGATTACTCCCTCGTTGGTCGGCCTTTTAAACTTAGAACCGGGGCTCCAAAAGCGTTTTGAGCATCACGGGCATATGAGATGTTGAAAGCTGAAACTAGTTTTCAAGCTCATGCCGGGAAGAATGATGTCTCGACAAGTTCTCGATTGTAAGATGGAGAAAACAGTTTCGGTGAGCACATCACGAAGATATCGGTTGCACAACCGTATGACGGAACATTAACCTCCCGGATGGCGGTCATTGGAAATCCTCGATCGCTCCACCAAGCTACAAGAGCTTTGTGATGAACTACAACATCAGGGATGGTGAAGACCATTCTGAAGTGTTCTCGATCTTTGGTGAGATGAAAAAAAGAACATCAAGTGTTGATGGTCAATAAGACCACTAAGTTCAAGAAGGGCAAGGGCAAGAAGAACTTCAAGAAGGGCGACAAAGGATGTTCGGCCCGGGAAGCCGTTGCGGGAAGAAGTCAAAGAATGGACCCAAGCACGAGGCAGTGCTTTTATTGCAAGGGAAGGGTCCGGGTGGACCCCCAAATACTTAGCGGATAAGGGGCGCAACACCAAAAGGTATATTTGATATACATGTAATTGATTGCCTTACGGTTTGTAGTAACTCTTATTTGATGGTCGTTGCTCATATATTAATCACGGGGGCTGCGGAATAAGCGGGGCGAAGGGCGAGGTGACGATCTTTCGGAATGGTTCGGTCGATGTGATGGCCGTCGACCCCTGCCTCTACATTTACCCAGGTTAGTTTTGAACCTTAATAATTGTTATTTAGTGCCAAGTTTGAGCATGAACATTGTATCGGATCTCGTTTAATCTGAGATGGCTACTCATTTAATCGAGAATTGGTTGATTTATATGAGAGATATGTTTTTGGTTTGATGGTCAATGGTTTATTCTTAATGAATCTCGGGTAAATTACACATTTCATAGTGTGGATGCCAAAAGATGTAAAGTTGATACGATATCCCACAACTTGTGGCCGCATTGGTCACATTGGTGTCAAGCGCAAAGAAGCTCCATCTTGATGGACTTTTAAGTCTCTTGATTATAATCGTTTGACACATCGAACCATGCCTCATGGGCAAAATGACCAAACTCCGTTCTCCGGAACAATGGGCGAGCAACCAACTTTTGGAAATCATACATCCGATGTATGCGGTCCAATGGCGTTAGGCTCGCGGAGGATATCGTTATGTTCTCACCTCCTTGATGACTAAGTAGATATGGGTATGTCTACTTAATGAAACACAAATGAGACCTTTGAAAAGTTCAAGGAATTTCGAATGAGGTGGAGAATCGCGTGACGAAAGATAAAGTTCCTCTGATCGGATCGTGGGGAGAATATTAAGTCCAATTTGGTACACAAGGAAATGTGGAATCGTTTCACAACTCACGCCTGGAACACCTCGGTACGGTGTGTCAGCGTTGTCGCACTCTATTGGATATGTGCGGTCTATGATTCTCTTACCGATTTACCTATCATTTTGGGGATCGCTCTGAGACAGCTACATTCACTTTAAATAGGGCCCTCTAAATCCGTTGAGGCGACACCGTATGAATTATGGTTTTGGAAGAAACCTAAGCTGGTTTTAAAAGTTTGGGGATCGATGCTTATGTCGAAACTTCAACTGGCTCGAACCCAAGTGGAAAATCGTTTCATAGGATACCCTAAGGAAGCGCGGGTATACCCTACTTAAGATCCGAGGCAAGATCTTTGTTGCAAACGGATGCTTTACGGAAAAAGTTTCTCTCGAAAAGTAAGTGGGAGGAAAGTAGAACCGATGAAGTACTACCTCTCGAGCAGGAAAAGGGGTTCTGGATGCCCCCGGGAAGGAAAATGATGATGATCAAGGTACGGATCAAGTTGCTCGAACTTCATGGTCCACAAGGACCGTTCCGCACAGTGAACCAATTCACGGAAATCATGTTGTTGAACAACGGTGAACCTTAAACTATGAAGAAGCGATGGCGGGCCGTTCCAACAAATGGCTTGAAGCCATGAAATCAGATAGAATCCTTGTTTGAAAACAAAGTATGGACTTTGGAGACTTGCGATGATCGTGACGATAGAAAACAAATGGATTTTTAAGAAGAAGGCGGCGGATGGTAATGTTACCATCTATAAAGCTCGACTTGTCGCTAAGGGTTATCGACAAGTTCAAGGGATTGACTCGATGAGACATTCTCTCCTGGCAAGTGAAGTCCGTCCGAATCATGTTAGCAATTGCGCATACTATGATTATGAGATATGGCGGATGGACATCAAAGCGGCATTCCTTAACGGACATCTTAAGGAAGAGCGTATATGATGCAGCGGAAGGTTTTATCGATCCTAAGGCGCTAACAAAGTATGCAAGCTCGTGATCCATTTATGGGTGGTGCAAGCATCTCGGAGTTGGAACATTGCTTTGATGAGATGATCAAAGCGTTTGGGTTATCACCTTTGGAAAGCTGCGTTTACAAGAAAGTGAGTGGGAGCTCTGGCATTTCTCCTATTATATGTAGATGACATACTCTTGATGGGAAATGATACAAAACTTCTAACAACATCAAGGCCTACTTGAATAAGTGTTTTTCAATGAAGGACCTTGGAGAAGCTGCTTATATATTAGGCATCAAGATCTATAGAGATAGCAGGGCGCCTCATAGATCTTTCACAAGCACATACCTTGATAAGATTTTGAAAAGGTTCAAAATGGATCAGTCCAAGAAGGGGTTCTTGCCTATGTTACAAGGTGTGAGATTGATCTCAGCTCGATCGACCACGGCAAAAGATAAAGAAGAGATGAGTGTCATCCCTATGCTTCAGCCATAGGATCTATTATGTATGCCATCTTTGTGTACGCAGACCTGATGTAAACCTTGCCATAAGCTTGGTAGCAAGATACCAAAGTAATCGGCAAGGAACCTTTGACAGCGGATCAAGAATATCCTCAAGTACACGAAAGGATGAAGGACATGTTTCTCGTTTATGGAGAGGCGAAGAGCTCGTCGTAAAGGGTTACGTCGGCCTAGCCGACTCATATCTGGATGACTCTAAGTCACAAACGGATCGTGTATATGTTGAATGGTGGAGCGATGGTGAGTGCGGTTCCAAGCGAGAACATCGTGGCGGGATCTCGTGTGAAGCGGAGTACATGGCAGCCTCGGGAGGCGCATGAAGCGATTTGGGTGAAGGAGTTCATCACCGACCTAGAGTCATACCCAATGCGTCGGGGCGATCAAACTCTTCGTGACAACACTGGAGCTATTGCCCTTGCCAAGGAGCCGGGTTTCACAAGAAGACCGAGCACATCAAGCGTCGTTTCAACTCCATCCGTGAAAATGTTCAAGATGGAGACATAGATATTTGCAAAGTACATCTTGATCTGAATGTTGCGAGATCCGTTGACTAAACCTCTCATGAGCAAAACATGATCAACACCAAACTCTATGGGTGTTGATTCATCACAATGTAACTAGATTGGTGACTCTAGTGCAAGTGGGAGATTGTTGGAAATATGCCCTAGAGGCAATAATAAAAGTATTATTATATTTCATTGTTCATGATAATTGTCTTTTATTCATGCTCTAACTGTATTATCAGGAAATCGTAATACGCGTGTGAATACATAGACCACAATATGTCCCTAGTGAGCCTCTAGTTGACTAGCTCGTTGTGATCAGCAGATAGTCATGGTTTCTGACTATGGACATTGGATGTCGTTGATAACGGGATCACATCATTAGGAGAATGATGTGATGGACAAGACAATCCTAAGCATAGCACAAAGATCGTGTAGTTCGTTTGCTAGAGCTTTGCCAATGTCAAGTATCTCTTCCTTCGACCATGAGATCGTGTAACTCCCGGATACCGTAGGAGTGCCTTGGGTGTATCAAGCGTCTGGCGTAAGCTGGGTGACTATAAAGGTGCATTACGGTATCTTGAAAGTATCTGTTGGGTTGACACGGATCGAGGCGGATTTGTCACTCCGTATGGCGGAGAGGTATCTGGGCCCACTTTCGGTAATGCATCATCATAATGAGCTCAAGGTGACCAAGGTGTTGTACGGGATCATGCATTATGATGCAGTAAAGTGACTTGCGTGCTGAGGTGAACAAGGTATTGGGATACCGCGATCGAGTCTCGGGCAAATAACGTATCGATTGACAAAGGGAATTGTATGCGGTTTTGATCGAATCCTTGACGCCGTGGTTCAACCGATGAAATCATCGAGGAGCATGTAGGAGCCAACATGGGTATCAGATCCGCTGTTGGTTATTGCCGAAGTCGTCTGGTCATTCGCATGTCTCCGAACCCATAGGGTCTACACATTAAGGTTCGGTGGCGCTAGGGTTATTGGAAGACTAGTATATGACTACGAATGTTGTTGGTCCGGATTAGATCCGGACATCACGAGGAGTTACGGAATGGTCGAAGGTGAAGTTTTATATATGGGAAGTTGTCATACGGACAGGAAAGTTTGAGGGTCTATCGGTAATATCTGGGACCACGAAGAGGTTCGAGGTCCAGGGAGAGCCACCCCTCTGAGGCCCATGAGCCGCAAAGGGAGGAGCCAGCCACGGAGGCTGGCGCCCCACCTTAGGCCCATGCGCCTAGGGTTGGAAACCACGAGGCGCCCCCTGCAGGGGAAGCCTCCCTCCACGCCGCGCCCCTCTAGATCCCATCTAGAGGGTATTCTGCCTTCCCCTATAAATAGAGGGGTGGGGGGGCTGCTGTACCAATCTCAGGCGCAGCCCTCCCTCCCAACACCTCTCCTCCTCCGTAGCGCTTGGCGAAGCCCAGCCAGATCTTCTTTGCCCAACACCACCCTTGCGTCGTCTTGCCGTTGGAGCAAGCTTCCTCAACCTCTCCTTCCCCTTGCTGGATCAAGAAGGAGAGCGTCTCCCGTCCGTCGTGTGTTGAGCAGCGGAGGTGCTGTCCGTTCAGCACTTAGACATCGGTGATCTGAATCACGTCGTGCGACTCCATCATCACCACCCCTTGCAAGCTTCCACGTGATCTACAAGTGGTATGTAGATGCAAACTCTCTCCCATGACTCGTTGCTTAGATGAACTCATAGATGGATCTTGGTGAAATCGTAGGAAAAATTTTAATTTTACGCAACTTTCCCCAACACTTATCCAGCCAAATACTTGAGGGCAGTTCCCTTCCGTGATCGATGCTTGCGGTAGAACATAGTCTCGAGGCTTAAGTCCGGACTTGGGTTTCTTCTCTTATCGACAACTTGTTTCTTTTCTTCTT
Source organism: Aegilops speltoides (assembly GCA_021437245.1). NCBI lineage: Eukaryota > Viridiplantae > Streptophyta > Magnoliopsida > Poales > Poaceae > Aegilops > Aegilops speltoides. The sequence continues at coordinate 14,121 of JAHHZJ010009412.1, forward strand.
GAATTCCCTTTTTTCCCTTGCCTTCTTCTTGAATTT
>JAHHZJ010009417.1:0-12518 GCA_021437245.1 Aegilops speltoides
CTTAAGCGGAAGCGCATCAACGGTTGATGTAGTCGACGCCTTCACGATCCGACCGATCCAAGCACCGAACGACGGCACCTCCAAGCACACACGCTCAGCTGATGACGCCTCGCCTCGATCCAAAGAAGACAAAGGGTAGTAGATGAGTTCCCAGAGACGGGCAGGAGGTGTTGGTGAAGAACAATTCCCAGGTTCCCAAGCACTACGGAAACTATGACGGAGGATAAACTAGAGGGGACGGGTTGCGACACGGCTTGGTGTTTCTTGATGTGTCTTTGGTGCTAGCCCCGCCCTATATATATGTTGAGCCCCGGTCAAACTTGAGTAAAGCCTCCTCAAAGTCGGTTTTGCTCGAAGGTAAGAGTCCTACATCGACTGTGGCTAGACGCCAGGTTCCGTTTACCCCTAGACCCAGGGTTCCCGCGCCTAGCTCGGGTCTCCGCAAAACTTCCTTTGCACTTTCCATAAGCCTCGTGGGCTTTCCTTGGCCCAAATAACGGTTCTCGCACTCAAACATTTCGAAACATCCTAACCCCTTCCTGAATTCGAACCCTTCCGAGATCAAACACCATTATCCCATATATCAAACTTTATCTCCGACCATTCCGAGTTCCTCGTCATGTCCATGATCTCATCCGGACCAACAACATTCGTTACCAACATGCATAACTCATATAATACTATATCCCAATGAAACGTTGTTGCAAGGACCACGGGTTCGAGAACTATGTAGACATGACCGAGACACTTTCCGCAATAACCAATAGCGGACTGGATGCCCATATTGGCTCCTACATATTCTACGAAGATCTTTATCGGTCAAACCGCATAACAACATACGTTGTTCCCTTTGTCATCGGTATACTTTACCCGAGATTCGATCGCTCAGATCCAATACCTAGTTCAATCTGCTACCGCAAGTCTCTTTACTCGCCCGAATACATCATCTCATAACTAACTCATTAGTTACATGCTTGCAAGGCTTATAGTGATGTGCATTACGAGAGGGCCCGAGATACCTCTCCGACATTCGGTGACAAATCCTAATCTCAAATATGCCAACCCAACAAGTACCTTTTGGAGACACCGAGAGCACCTTTATAATCATCCATACGCAGACATTTGGTAGCACACAAAGTGTTCCTCCGTAAACGGAGTTGCATAATCTCATAGTCATAGGAACATGTATAAGTCATGAAGAAAGCAATAGCAACATACTAAACGATCGGGTGCTAAGCTAATGAATGGGTCATGTCAATCGATCATTCAACTAATGATGTGATCCCGTTAATCAAATAACAACTCTTTGTCCATGGTTAGGAAACATAACCATCTTTGATTAACAAGCTAGTCAAGTAGAGGCATACTAGTGACATTCTGCTTGTCTATATATTCACACATGTATTATGTTTCCGTTAATACAATTCTAGCATGAATAATAAACATTTATCATGATATAAGGAAATAAATAATAACTTTATTATTGCCTCTAGGCATATTTCCTTCAGCCTCCCACTTGCACTAGAGTCAATAATCTAGATCACATCGCCATGTGATTAACATCGATAGTTCACATCATCATGTGATTAACACTCATAGTTCACATCGCCATGTGACCAACACCCAAAGGGTTTACTAGATTCAGTAATCTAGTTCACATCGCTATGTGATTAACACCCAAAGAGTACTAAGGTGTGATCATGTTTTGCTTGTGAGACAATCTTAGTCAACGGGTCTTTCACATTCAGATCCGTTATGTATTTTGCAATTTTCTATGTCTACAATGCTCGCAGGAGCTACTCTAGCTAATTGCTCCCACTTTCAATATGTATCTAGATCGAGACTTAGAGTCATCGATCGGTGTCAAAACTTGCATCGACGTAACCCTTTACGATGAACCTTTGTCACTTCCATAATCGAGAAACATATCCTTATTCCACTAAGGATAATTTTGACCGTTGTCCATGATCTACTCCTAGATCACTATTGTACTCCCTTGCCAAACTCAAGTAGGGTATACAATAGATCCTGTACACAAGATGGCATACTTTATAGAACCTATGGTCAAGGCATAGGGAATGACTTTCATTCTCTTCTATCTTCTGCGTGGTCGGCTTTTGAGTCTTACTCAATTTCACACCTTGTAACACGTGCAAGAACTCTTTCTTTGACTGCTCCATTTTGAACTACTTCAAAATCTTGTCAAGGTATGTACTCATTGAAAAAACTTATCAAGCGCCTTGATCTATCTCTATAGATCTTGATGCTCAATATGTAAGAGCTTCATTGAGGTTTTTCTTTGAAAACTCCTTTCAAACACTCCTTTATGCTTGGTAATAATTCTACATTATTTCCGATCAACAATATGTCATTCACATATACTTATCGTAAATGTCAGTGCTCCCACTCACTTTCTTGTAAATACAGCTTCACCGCAAGTCTCAGATAAACTATATGCTTTGATCAACTTATCAAAGCGTATATTCCAACTCCGAGATGCTTGCACCACCATAGATGGATCGCCGAGCTTGATATTTTGTTAGCACCTTTAGGATTGACAAAACCATCTGTTGCATCATATACAACTCTTTTTTAATAAATCCATTAAGGAATGCAGTTTTGTTTATCCATTTGCCGATTTCATAAACGCAGTAATTGCTAACATGATTCGACAGACTTACATAGATACGAGTGAGAAACTCTCATCGTAGTCAACACCTTGAACTTGTCGAAAACCTTTTGCATAATTCTAGCTTTGTAGATAGTAACACTACTATCAACGTCCGCCTTCCTCTTGAAGATCCATTTATTTTCTATGGCTTGCGATCATCGGGCAAGTCCACCAAAGTCCATACTTTGTTCTCATACATGGATCATATCTCGATTTCATGGCCTCAAACCATTTTATGGAATGCTCATCATCGCCTCATAGTTCGAGGTTTGTCATGGTCAAGTAACACGCCTCCGAGGATTACCGCACACTGGCGGATCTCACTTTTTACCTACGAGGTTCGGTAGTAACTTGATCCGGGTTACATGATCATCATCATTAGCTTCATCACTAATTGGTAGTAGTCACAAGAACAATTTTGATAAACTACTTTCCAATAAGGGAATAGGAGCCATTCATCAAGTTCTACTTTCCTCCCACTCACTTCTTTCGAGAGAAACTCCTTCTAGAAAGGATCCATTCTTAGCAACAATATCTTGCCTTCGGATCTGTGATAGAAGGTGTACCCAATAATTTCCTTTGGGTATTCTATGAAGACGCACCCGAGGGTTCGAGCTTGTCGATGAATTTTTTTCCATAAGCATCGAGCCCCAAACTTTAAGAAACCAAACTTGAGTTTCTTGCTAAACCCCGCTATCCGGTGTCGCCTCAACGGATTTAGATGGTGCCCTTTAACGTGAATGCAGTGCCAATGCATAACCCCAAAGCAATAGTGGTAAATCAAGAAGAGACATCATAGATCGCACCATATCCAATAAAGTGCGGTTACGAGCTCGACACACCATAACGCTGTGGTGTTCTAGGTATGAGTGAAATTATTCAAGTCCAAACTCGAACTCAAATATTTGTCTCCGCGATCGATCGAGAAACTTTATTTTCTTGTTACGATGATTTTTCCACTTCACCAAATTTTGAACCTTTCAACTATTTCGACTTATGTTTCATCAAGTAGATATACCCATATCTCCCAAATCATCTTGTGAAGGTCGAAAATAACGATATTTCCACGGCATCAACACTCATTGGATCACATACATCGGTATGTATTATTTCCAATAAGTCAAGAGTTTGTTCCATTGTTCCGAGAACGGAGTTTTAGTCATCTTGCACAAAAGGCACGGTTCGCAAGCATCAAATGATTCATAACAAGTGATTCCAAAATCCATCTTATGGAGTTTCTTCAGCGCTTTAACGATATGACCAAAACGGCAAGGCACAAATAAGTTGCACTATCATTATTAACTTTGCATCTTTTGGATTCAATATTATGAATATGTGTATCACTACGATCGAGATCCAATGAACCATTTTCATGGGGTGTAACCAATAAGGTTTTATTCATGTAAAGTAATAGTTTATTCTCTTACTTAAATGAATAACCGATTGCAATAAACACGATCAAATCATATTCATGCTCAACCAAACACCAAATAACATTTATTTAGGTTCAACACTAATCCCAAGTATAGGAGGTGGATGATGATCATATCAATCTTGAAACTACTTTCAACACACATCATCACTTCACCCTTAACTAGTTTCTCTTATTCTCGAATCGCCGCTTAGTTACTACCTTAGCAACTAAACCAGTACCAAATACCAGGGGTTGCTATAAACACTAGTAAAGTACACATCAATAACATGTATATCAAATATACCTTTGTTCACTTTGCCATCCTTCTTATCCGCCAAATACTTGGGGTAGTTTCGCCCAAAGGACCAGTCCTTTAAAGAGAAGCACTTAGTCTCGTGCTTAGGTCCCTTTTGGCTTTTCACTTGAGCAGCAACTTGCTTGCCGCTTTTTGAAGTTCCCTTCATCCCTTTGCCCTTTTCTTGAAACTAGTGGTCTTGAACCATCAACACTTGATGTTCTTTCTTGATTTCTACCTTCATCGATTTCATCATCATGAAAAAACTCGAATCATTTTCATCATCCCGATACTATAGTTCATCCCGGTTCTACTAACTTGGTGATGGTGACTAGAGAACTCACAATCACTATCTTATCTCGAAGATTAAACCCACTTTGATTCAAGCGATTGTAGTACCTGCATAACTGAGCACATGCTCACTAGTTATTCTCCTCCATCTTTTAGCTATAGAACTTGTTGGGACTTTAATCTCTCAACTCGGTATTTGCTTGAAATATTAACTTCAACCCCGAACATCTCATATGGTCCATGATGTTCAAAACATCTTTGAAGTCCCGATTCTAAAATTACATGGTGCACTAAACTATCAAGTAGTCATCATATTGAGCTAGCCAAATGTTCATGCCCGTGACCGCCCCGCAATAGGTCGCTACCTAGCGTGCATTAAGGACATAATCCTTCAGGAAAGAATGAGGATAAACCTCGATCATGGATCCAATCCGCATCATTTACTAACATCTTTCAACACGCTTTCTAGGAACATATCAAAATAAACATATGAAAGCAACAACGAGCTACCGATTTATAACATAATTTGCAAAATACTAAAGATAAGTTCATGATAAATTCAAGTTCAATTAATCATATTACTTAAGAACTCCCACTTAAAGACATCCTCTAATCCTCTAAGTGATCACGTGATCCAAATTCAACTAAACCATAACCGATCATCACGTGAAATGGATTAGTTTTCAATGGTGAACATCTCATGTTGATCATATCTACTATATGATTATTCACCTTTGGTTCCTGTTCCGAGGCCATATCTGATATGCTAGGCTCCAAGTTTAACTGAGTATTTGGGAAACCGGCTTGCACCGTAGATGGACGAGAGCTTATCACACCCATCATCACGGGTGTTCGGGCACGCAACTTTGGAACTGCATACCGTGAGAACCTTCTTGATAATTTTAGTGAGAGATCATCTTAAATGCTACCGCCAATCAAAGCAAGATAAGATGCATAAAAGATAAACATCACATGCAATCAATAAGTGATATGATATGGCCATCATCATCTTGTGCTTGTGATTCCATCTCCAAGCACCATCATGATCACCATCGCCACCGGCCGACACCTTGATCTCCATCGTAGATCATTGTTGTTTACGCCATCTATTGCTTCTACGATATCGCTACCGCTTAGTGATAAAGTAAAGCAATTACGTATGCTTGCATTTCATACAATAAAGCGACAACCATGTGGCTCCCGCCAGTCGATAACTTCAAAAACATGATCATCTCATACAATAAAATATAGCATCATGTCTTGGCCATATCACATCAAACATGCCCCGCAAAAACAAGTTAGACGCCCTACTTTGTTGTTGCAAGTTTTACGTGGCTGCTACGGCTGAGCAAGAACCGTTTACCCACGATCAAAACCACAACGATAGTTTGTCAAGTTGGTGCTGTTTTAACCTTCGCAAGGACCGGCGAGCCACACTTGCTCAACTAAAGTTGGAGAAACCGACACCGCTTAGTCACCGTGGTGCAAAGCACGGCGAAACCGCCTCAAGCGGACGCGTAATGTCGGTCCCGGCCGCTCATCCAACAATACGCCAACCAAAGTATGACATGCCGGTAAGCAAGATGACTTATATCGCCCACAACTCACTTGTGTTCTACTCGCATATAACATCAAACCATAAAAACCGCTCGATACCACGCTGGGAACGCAGTAATTTCAAAAATTTTCCCACGCACACGCAAGATCATGGTGATGTATAGCAACGAGAAGGGGAGTGTATCTTCATACCTTTGAAGATCGCTAGAAGCGCTTATCAACGCTTGATGTAGTCGACGCCTTCACGATCCGACCGATCCAAGCACCGAACGCACGGCACCTCCGAAGTTCTACACACGCTCAGCTTGATGACGCCCTCGCCTGATCCAAAGAAGATGCATTTAAGTAGTAGATGAGTTCCGCAAGATGACGGGCAGGACGGGTTTGGGAAGAACACCCGCAGGCTTCGCCTTAAGCACTACGGAAACTATGACGGAGGATAAACTAGAGGGGACGGGTTGCAAGACACGGCTTGGTGTTTCTTGATGTGTCTTTGGTGCTAGCCCGCCTCTATTTATATTTTGAGCCCGGGTCAAACTTGGAGTAAAAGCCTCCTCAAAGTCGGTTTTGCTCAAAGGTAAGAGTCCTGACGATCCTGGCTAGACGCCAGGTTCCCATGTTTCTCTCTAGACGCCAGGTTCCCGGGCCTAGCTCGGGTCTCCGCAAAACTTCCTTTTGCACTTTCCATAAGCCTCGTGGGCTTTCCCTTTGGCCCAAATAACGGTTCTCGCACTCCAAACATTTCGGGAAACATCCTAACCCCTTCCGTGAATTCCGTAACCTTCCGAGATCAAACACCATTATCCCATATATCAAACTTTATCTCCGACCATTCTGAGTTCCTCGTCATGTCCATGATCTCATCCGGACTCAACAACATTCGTTACCAACATGCATAGCTCATATAATACTATATCACAATCTAAACGTTGTTGCAAGGGACTTACGGGTTCGAGAACTATGTAGACATGACCGAGACACGCTTCCGTCAATAACCAATAGCGGACCTCGATGCCCATATTCCTACATATTCTACGAAGATCTTTATCTATCAAACCGCATAACAACATACGTTGTTCCCTTTGTCATCAGATAGTTACTTACCCGAGATTCGATCGCGGTATCCAATACCTAGTTCAATCTGCTACCGCAAGTCTATTTACTGCTCCCTAATACATCATCTCATAACTAACTCATTAGTTACATGCTTGCAAGGCTTATAGTGATGTGCATTACCGAGAGGGCTCAGAGATACCTCTCCGACATTCGAGTGACAAATCCTAATCTCAAATACGCCAACCCAACAAGTACCTTTGAGACACCAGAGAGCACCTTTATAATCACCCAGCTTATGTTGTGACGCTTGTAGCACACAAAGTGTTCCTCCTAAACGGAGTTGATAATCTCAGTCATAGGAACATGTATAAGTCATGAAGAAAGCAATAGCAACATACTAAACGGGGTGCTAAGTTAATCAATGGGTCATGTCAATCGATCATTCAACTAATGATGTGATCCTAATCAAATAACAACTCTTTGTCCATGGTTCGAAACATAACCATCTTTGATTAACAAGCTAGTCAAGTAGAGGCATACTAGTAACCCGCTCGATACCACCGCTGGGGAACATAGTAATTTCAAAGATTTTCCACGCACACGCAAGATCATGGTGATGTATAGCAACGAGAAGGGGAGTGTATCTCGACCCCGACTCAATGTCACATCGATCTAGCTCAGAACACTCATATCACCTTATGCCTCACGCACAGTATTCTACGTGTCGCCTACTTCGCCGGGACCGTTGCTTTTGGCACACGATATGATAGTGTCGCTAGCATCCATATGATAAGGAGCCCGGCGACATGGCTAGTCGAAACCCAAGTGGCATGACTTTACGATGGACATCCATGACCCAAAGATCGAACGTGTTCATTATCACGGTAAGTTCCGCCAGCACTGGCTAGCAGACTCGTAAACCGGCAGAAGGGCTAACAGACTCCAGATCAACGCGGACATTTCAAGGACAAACACAGAACGAAGAAGGACATGTCGCCAGCCTAGTGTTCCGAGCAAAGAGAAGCTACCATGGCTCGTGGAAACACTAGGAGACATTTCCAAGAGAGGCTACTAAAGATAAACAACTAGATAGTCGATCCCACACATACCAAGCATTTCAATAATACACACAATATGCTCGATATGTGCAAATACAACATGGCATCACAACATGACTCTACGACTCAAGTATTTATTCATTAGGCTTCGGAGCGCAGATATTACAAACAGGGTCTCATGACCCAACATTCGAGTATACAATTCAAAGCCGCTGAAGCTAATATGTCCGAGTACGCATAACTACAAATGAAAAGGTCCGAAAGCCCCACTATCTACTGATCTCCGAGGGCACAAGATCGTAGCTGAGGTATCAAGCTAAACGTCAAGTCCACGTGGAACTACTAGCGAGACCGTTCTCCGCAAAACATAAAATAGGCAACGTGAGTACAAATGTACCAAGAAGACTTACATCGTAACTAGCTACATATGCATCATTGTCAACAAAGGGATGGTGGGTTAATGCAGAAGCCAGCTTTGACTAGTGGTTATCCTAAATCGCGATCGCAAGTAACTCTTTGAGGTGGCGCACACGCAGTCCACATATTCACCATATCAATACACCACTATGGATCCGCCTCCTGCCTCCCTCACGAACGCCATCCATAGCACTCACGCTTATCTTGCGATTTTAGAGCATCCACTTCCACTTGTCTATGAACTGCTATAGGCAACCCGTAAGTCCATTATCATGACACGGCTATTCAATAGATCATATTAACCCCTCAGGGTGTACTTCATACATGTTTTCCATCTACTTAAATCAGACACTTACATGTGCCCAGACTTCAAGCGAAGCCGACGTGGTGTGACCACGACCTACCTAGACACTCAAGTCTCTAGTCCAGTCGCCATTTGGGTTCCATCCATGAGGAGTTCCTACCAAGTTTCGCTTCACAGCCCCAAACGATGTGAACAGGGTTCCCGAGATACTCAAACGGCATCCTAAGATAATCGCCACGATTCATCAAGATCATGCCTCAATTCTTTACGGCCATTGGCCCATGGCCTCCAAAGAGGCTACAAACACTTAAACTACTTGCAACTCCCGGACAGAGGACTAGGGTGAATAAGAAGTCGAGCGGGTCATATTTCGTGGCCCAATGCATGGTAGTAATGAATCATGGATCACAAACATGTAACTCGGTTCCTAAGGATCTGCTGTAATGAGACAACCCACCATGTACTCCTACATGGCCTCTCACCGCTACCTTTTACCAAATCGTGTTCACACACTTAGCTCACACAAGAGGACATGTTCACACCTCCGATTCATCCTCGGCGAATCGACCCGACTCAACTCTAAGCAGAGAGCATGACAAACAAGTATGAATGAGTAGGCACAACAGGCTCAAACAACTCCTACTCATGCTAGTGGGTTTCATCTATTTATCGTGGAACCACAGTCATGCAATCTGGATAAAGGGGTTCAACTACCGCAAAGCAAGTAAATGCTTGAATCGATGTTGTCCTAATGCAGAAAAGAGAGCAGGAGCGAGAGATGGGTTTGTATCGGAATGAACAAGGGGTTTGTTGTTCGCACTTCAAGATAGTATATTCTTCATCGGTGTCATCAACTCATCATTCAAACATCGCTCATCGAGGGACAAGCATCGGCAAACACGTAAGAACACAATCAATGCAATGCATAATATGATGCATGCTATGACATGGCAATATGATGTGTGATAGGTCTAATGCAATTTGGGACATAAGTTTGAGTCCATTTGAACCAAGGATTCAAATGATCACCCAAAATAATAAGTGATATAAGTGCATTAGCTTGTTTCACCTAAACAGCAAGGTTAAAGTGTTCGACATGCATGAAACTAGTACAGATGGAAAGATTGGATTTTTCTCGACCATTTTCATATATAATTTGTTTCATTTGGAGTTACAGTGACATTTCTATGAATTTTGAAGTTTGAAACATTTTTTCTCGAATTTCCGTAAAATAATTACAAAGAAATTAAATTACCGCACAGACTATGTCATGATGACGCTGCTGGTCAACGGATCGTCAGTCAAACCCACCAAAGGGTCCCATGTCAAGGGTAATTAAACTAATTAAATTAAGTTTTAACTAAATTGATTTAGTTAGCGAGGGGCCCACATGTCATAGACCCAGGTCAACCCGGGCCCACCTGGTCAAGGTCGTGGTCAAACCCCGCCAAGGCTAGTCACGGGCGAAAGGACGCGGGCATGAAGGGCTTATTGCTCCGCCACCAAATGGGTCATGAGGCCACTAATGGAGTTGAGGACGAGGCCACTTTGGCGGAGTCCGGCTGGGTGGTTTGAGTTGATACTTTGCGGCGATTTTGATGTGCCACCGAGTTCGGGTGGGCTAACTCGAGGTAGAGGTGCGTGAGGCACAGAGTATTAGCTTAGCTCCAACGCGACGTGAGGAGCGATGGACACGCGGGTGGCCGAGGATGGCCGAGCACGGCGACGAGGTCCGCGACTGCTGCCAAGGTGGGTGATCTTCGTGGCGGTGGCTACAATGCTCGGAGCGAGGGAGAGAAGGTAGGAGGGGTAGCTAGGCTCACAGAGGCCAGAGAGGCCACCGGCGGGTCGGGACGAGCTGAGGCGGCGACGGCATCAAGGGGATCTCCACGCATGACTCTCAAGTAGGTTGGTGCGGTGGACTCGGCCTTGCGAGCACACGGGCTCACTAGCTCGGATGAAGTGGACGGGCGCTGAGCCCCGGACACGACGAGACGACGACGGCAAGGGATGTGAGCACGACGGAGGAGCGGCAAGGGTATGCTGGCCATGGCCGGGGAGCGAGGGGACGAAATGAGAGGAGAGGGCGCCTGGGGTTCGGGGAGAGGGAGTGATCTCATTGCATGGATTTATGAAGCGGCGAGGGCGGCGAGCAGTAAGGTGGCACTATGCGGTGTTTCGCTGGCTGAAAGGTCATTGCTCGCCGAGCTAAGCAGCTATCACAAGCGGTTGGCTAACAGGGCTCGTGGGTGGCGCCAAAGAGGCCGTGTGTTGTTCTCTCTCTCTCTCCTGTTTTCCTATTTTTAATTTCTGTTATGTGTTTTTGTTTAGTATTCCGCCATTGTTCAAAATTCAAAACAATTTCAAAATAAAGGATAAAACCTTTGAATAATTTTATGTTGCAGAATGACATTTCCAAATGCACATAAATGTTTCAAAGATATTTGAAATTATATTCTAGTATATGAATATAACTCAAATTCAAATAGCTATTGATTTAAATTCAGAGTCCAAAAATAAACCTAAAAATGTTCCTAAATTCTGGTTTATATATAGCTCTTGCAAAATTCTCAAACATTGCAAAAAGGACATCTTGGAAACAAAGAATGAGATTTCCAGGTTCTTTGCCCTTCTTTTATTCAAGTTTATGAGGCTTCCACTTTCTCAATTCCAAGTTTCGTAAATTCGCATATACATGAGTGCTCTATGATGCAACTAATACAAGCAATAATCTAGGGTGTGACATGTTCATACCCTTGAAGATCGCTTGTTGAAGCGCGATCAACGCTGTTGATGTAGTCAGACGCTCACGATCCGACCGATCCAAGCACCTAACGACGCACCTCCGGAAGTTCTACACACGCTCAGCTCGATGACGCCCTCGCTTCGATCCAAGACGGGCTAAGTAGATGAGTTCAAGAATGCATTTGGCATGGGTGACTTGCAGGTGAAGAACAATTCCGCAGGCTTCGCCAAGCACTACTAAACTATGACGGAGGATAAACTAGAGGGACGGGTTGCTTAAGACACGCCTTGGTGTTTGATGTGTCTTTGTGCTAGCCTCGCCTCTATTTATATGTTGAGCCCTCGGGCTTAAACTTGGAGTAAAAGCCTCCTCAAAGTCGGTTTTGCTCGAAGGCAAGAGTCCTATTGACGACTTCAGGCTAGACGCCAGGTTCCCGCTGTTTGTTTCTAGACGCCAGGTTCCCAAGGCCTAGCCTCCGGGTCTCCACAAAACTTCCTTTTGCACTTTCCATAAGCCTCGTGGGCTTTCCCTTTGGCCCAAATAACGGTTCTCGCATCAAACATTTCGAAACATCCTAACCCTTCCGTGAATTCGAACCCTTCCGAGATCAAACACTATTATTCCATATATCAAACTTTATCTCCGACCATTCCTGAGTTCCTCGTCATGTCCATGATCTCATCCGGACTCAACAACTTTCGTTACCAAC